>CM075767.1:43804497-44005291 GCA_037974665.1 Ehretia macrophylla
TACACCCTCAAGCATTCAAAACAGTCCACACAACATCCAATGCCACAATCTCAAGCATTTAATACAACAAGAGAAGCTACAATAATTTTTCTAAGCATATCACTAAGTGAAACGCTCACTGCAATGGACTATTTTCTCACAATCATTAAGACAAGCAAACAATCTCCAATTCTAGTGAATAAGATGTCAAATTAAATCATAAGGAGTGAACTAAATTCAAAAACAAACCTCGCATCATTTGGAGTTCGGTTCAATAGTTATAGCCAAAACAGTGAGACTACAACAAAACTGTCCAGATTTGCACACATTTCAATACTTGTCATTTTTTAGGGTCTTAGGGTTAGATTTTGCCTTAGTCCATTCTGACAAAAATGTCCCGAATTGAAAAATCTAGTAGCACACCAAATTTCATGCATTTTGGATATCATTTACTAAGTCAAAACTGGTTCGTTCTACAAGATCAGTGAATCTGCCAAAACGTGCTTCATTTTTCCATACTTTCCAGATTTGGACACATTTTAATGATTTGCCATTTTGAGGACCTTAGATTCAAAATTAGCTTTGGCCTATTTCTGAAAAAAATGTTCAGAACTGGCAAAACTAGTTACCTACGAATTTGCACACATTTTTAATATCATTTACTTTTCCAAAATCACCTTTCACCAACAAGACAGAAGGCTGTCACATACACGATTTCATCTATCATCACATTCTAGCCAAAAATCTTGCCATGCATGTTTATAAAAGCTCATGAACACACATATAACTCAAGTACAGAAGTAAAGATGGAAATTTAAGGGCATGCATGTGGTTTTTTTGAAAGATTTTCAAGAAGTTTTAGTCTTCACCTTAGCAAAACAACAAGAAGATGCACAAGACTCTTGATGGTTGCACAAGATTGACTCTTTTCCTTGCTTAGCCGAGACACCACTCGACTTTCTCTAATTTCCTAGCTTAATAACCAAGTTCTTAGTAGGTGCATGTGGTTAGAACAAGAAGAAAAGAAATGGAAGCTAGCAAACTCACCTAAGCCAAAATGGAGGTTCAAAGAGCTTGCATGTGTGTCTTATGCACTCTAGCTTTGCTTGGTCGAGTTCCTTGGTGTCTTGGAAGTCTTGAAGAGCCTTAGGATGAAGAACTTAGCTATGGAGAGTAGAAACTCAGCCAAGGCCGAGAGAGAGAGAGAGAAGAATGAGAGGGAGAGAGAGAAATGTGAGAAAGAAAGAATGAAGGAAAAATGAAAGGCTTTGAAGAGAATGATGCATATGTCGGCCTAGGGCCTTGCAAATTCAGATTTTTGTGTCTTCAAGGAGCATTTGTTGAATCCTTAGAATGGGCAATTGAGAATGGGTCGAGAATGGTGCATTGGGAAGAGTTTTGGGTTAAATTTTTTTATGCATTGTGTCATTAAATTGTCATAGAATGTTTGAGGAATAAAATTTGAAATTGGATTGCATGCACAAAGCTCCTAGTGGTCGGCCAAGGCTTGTGCAAAATCTGAATTTTTGTCTTGGTTAAGCAATATTTAATTGTGTGTTTGGGATATGCAAAGAATAAAGAATAAAGAATGAAGAATGTCTAGCTTTTTGTGAGATTTTGTCTTCTAGTGGGTTGAATTAGCAATTTAATATTAGTTAGTGGGATTTGTAGGATTAACTAATGATCTAGTGCTTCGTGTAAGATGCTTTCTTGATTAACGTGTGGGCACGCTTTCCTAGGTTTAGGGCACGCACTACGAGTCAAGGCACGAACTACGAGACGAATGCACATTTTCCAAGTAAATGCATGCAACCCTAAATGAATGCACGTAATTCAATGTAAGGCACACAAAATTAAACACAATTCTTAAACCTAGGTCAAGGCACGCAAATCTAGGTTAGGGCACACGAAACGAGATATCACACGCAAATCGAGGTCGGGACTCACATCTTCCCCTCCTTAAAAGAATTTCATCCCGAAATTCAATATTACCTTTGAAATAAAGCTGGATATTGTTGCTCCATCTGGTCTCGCCTTTCCCACGTTGCTTCTTCAACTCCATGATGATCCCACAACACTTTCACCATCGGTATAGATTTGCTGCACAACTCCCGATCTTGCTGGTCTAGGATCCGAATGGGCTTCTCTTCATAAGACAAGTTCTCCCGAAGCTGCAACGGCTCTGGCTCCAAGATATGCGATGGATCAGGGTGATACTTCCGTAGCATAGAAACATAGAAGACGTCGTGAATATTGGAGAGGTTTTGGGGTAGTTCCAGGCGGTACGCCAATTTGCCAATCTTCTCAATTATCTCAAATGGTCCTACAAACCTTGGGCTCAATTTTCCACCCTTGCCGTATTTAATTAGTCCCCTCCGGGGTGATATCTTCAAGAACACCTTGTCGCCGACCTCAAACTCTAGGCTCTGTCTCCGTTGGTCTGCATAACTTTTCTGCCTGCTTTGGGCGGTAAGTATCCGTTTCCGGATAAAGTGGGTATTATCAACAGTCTTCATAAGTTCAGGTAGAAGGGTCGGGTCAAAACTTTTCGTTTCACCTACTTCATCCCAGTAAATTGGGGATCGACACTTACGTCCATACAACGCCTCAAATGGGGCCATCCCGATAGTGGCCTGATAACTATTATTATAAGCGAACTCTGCTAGAGACAGGTATTTCTCCCAACCTTTCCCGAAGTCTAAAACACATGCTCTCAACATATCCTCCAGAATCTGAATAGTTCTCTCCGATTGTCCATCAGTCTGAGGGTGATAAGCCGTGCTGAAACTCAACTTCGTTCCCAAAGATTCTTGCAATCTCTTCCAAAATCGGGAGGTAAAACGAGGATCCCTATCCGATACAATACTCACAGGCATCCCGTGCAATCTTACAATCTCTGCCACATACATATCTCCCAATTTCTCAGGACTATCATCCTTGTTCATCGGTAAGAAGTGCGCTGACTTAGTCAATCTATCCACTATGACCCAAATGGCGTCATGACCTTTTTGTGACCTTGGCAGGTCCATAACAAAGTCCATAGTTATATGTTCCCATTTCCATTGAGGAATCTCCAACGGCTGAAGTAAACATGCTGGTCGTTGATGTTCTGCTTTGACTCTCTAGCAAGTCAAACTCCGTGATCTCTCTCTTCATGTTATTCCACCAATAGTATTGCTTCAAATCCCGGTACATCTTTGTTCCGCCGGGGTGAATAGTATATCTTGAATTATGGGCTTCTTCAAGAATCTTCTTTTTCAGCTCTGGTTCATTAGGAACACAAATCCGATTCCTAAACCTCCAAACACCATCATCATGAAACTTGAAATCTGTGTTGCTTTCTTTAATCTTCTGAAACTGTTGGTCCTTCTGTTGAGCCTCTCGTAATTCAGACAACAAGGTCGATTGAACTTGTGTAGTAGCAAATAGTAACCCTTTTCGAGTCAATTGTGGTTTCCACAAAAATGCTTCCTCCAACAACTCTTGCACCTTGACTTCCAGTTTTGCCATGCTCGCTTTCCGACTTAAGGCATCTGCAACTACATTTGTTTTACTAGGCACATAATTGATTTTGCAGTTATAGTCATCCAAAAGCTCCATCCACCGTCTTTGCCTCATGTTCAACTCTTTTTGTGAGAACATGTATTTTAGGCTCTTGTGATCAGTAAACACCTCGAACTTGTTACCCCAGAGATAGTGCCTCCATTTCTTGAGTGCAAACACAATAGCCGCTAACTCCAAATCATGCGTCGAGAAGTTCAATTCATACGGCTTCGGTTTCCTAAAAGCATACGCAATCACTCTACCATTTTGCATCAACACAAAACCTAGACCTTCCTTCGAAGCATCGCTATAGATTACAAAACCTTGACTCCCTTCAGGCGATGCAAGAACAGGTGCAGTAGTCAATCTTTTCTTCAATTCTTGGAAACTGTTCTCACACTTGTCATCCAATATAAACTTTGTTTTCTTCTGAGTGAGCTTTGTAAGCGGTCCCGCGATCTTAGAGAAATCCTTCATGAACTTCCGATAATAGCCGACTAGACCAAGAAAATTTCGAACCTCCGTAACATTTTCCGGCTTCTTCCAAGACATCATCGCTTCTATCTTTGCTGGATCGACTACTATTCCCTCTTGGGATATGATGTGCCCCAAAAATGCAATCTGCCGCAACCAAAACTCGCACTTGCTAAACATTGCATACAATTGATGCTCTCGAAGTTTTTGCAGTACCAACTGCAGATGTTGTTCATGCTCCGCCTCGGATTTTGAGTATACCAAAATATCATCAATGAAGATCACCACAAATTGGTCCAAATAGGGTTGAAACACCTTGTGCATCAAGTCCATAAAAGCTGCAGGGGCGTTAGTTAGTCCAAATGGCATCACCACATATTCATAATGCCCATATCTTGTCCTGAAAGCCGTTTTAGGCACATCTTCCTTTTTGATCTGCAACTGATAGTACCCTTGCCTCAAGTCGAGTTTCGAATACACTTTGGCTCCTTGAAGTTGATCAAACAACTTGTCGATCAGTGGAAGTGGGTATTTATTCTTGACAATCACTTGGTTCAATCCTCAGTAATCGATGCATAGCCTCAACGTTCCGTCTTTTTTCTTTACAAATAGGACTAGTGCACCCCATGGAGAAGAACTTGGTTGAACAAACCCCTTCTTCAATAATCCTTGCAATTGGTCCTTCAATTCTTGCAGCTCTGCCAGTGCCATACGATAGGGAGCTTTAGATATCAGCTGGGTGCCAGGCAGTAACTCTATAATGAACTCGATCTCCCGATTTGGGGGTAAACCGAGCAATTCTTTTGGAAACATATCCGCATAGTCTTTGATCACTAGCATCTCCTCCAACTTAGCTTTGTTCGACGGCTTGTTGATGAGGTAAGCTAAGTATCCACTACACCCTTTTCTCAAGGACTTCACTGCTTTCGTAGATGAAATGATGGAACTCCCGATGAAATCTCTTCTACCCATTACCTCCACTATTGGTTGGCCAGGTACCTCGAACGTTACAATCTTCATCTGGCAATCTAATTGGGCATGATGCTTTGCCAACCAATCCATCCCTAAGATGACCTCATAGTCTCGAAAAGGTAATACAATAAGATTGGTTGAGAATTCCCTATCCTTAATTTGGATTTTACATGCTTTACAAGTTGAGCTAGTAACAAGTTTAGAACCCATCGGAGTACCAACTTCTACTTCGTAAGGCAAACATACAACTTGTAGTGTCACATGTTGCACACATAAGGGAGTAATAAATGAATGAGTAGCACCCAGATCAATTAGCACCCTAACCGGTTGATTCAGTATGAAGAATGTACCTTCAACAACAGCGGTCTCCTCTAGAAGCTCCTCGTACTCAATAGCATAAGCTCGAGCTTGAACTCTAGGAACTGGAGTCTTGCCTCTACCAGCTGGTTTAACCTGATTCTGTCATGCTTGCTATTTAGGGCAATCATTGATCTGATGTTGATCACTGCCACACCGCACACATCGTCCTGACTTCTTCCAACACTGGGCCTCGGTTTGCCCCTTCTTGTCACAATAAGAACAGTTGATAGACTGAGTAGCAGGTGAACTACCTGTGGATCCGCAGGTGGAAGAGGCTGATGGCGCTTTAGTCGGGCCACAGTTATTCACTGTTCTGTTCTGGCTCTGGCCCTGACTACGACTTTGGCTCTAGAATTTCCTCGGTTGACCTGAAGGCTAGTATGGTTTCTTGTTCGGCCGACTCGAACCGGCTGTATCAAGTTTCCTCTTCTCAACTCGGTAATCAGCAGCAAAGAGAGCAGAATAGGTATCGAAGTCATGCGAAGCCAACTAGTCCTGAATCTCTAGCCTCAATCCAGTCGTAAATTTCCACATCTTCGCCTCCAGAGTACTGACCATGTATTGAGCATAGCGGGACAGTCGGTCAAAATGAGCCTCGTACTGGGCCACCGTCATGTTACCCTGGTTCAAGTGCATGAATTCCTCAATCCGCCTCTGCCTGGAAACTACAGGTACATATTTCTCCTTGAATGCCTTAACGAAATTACCCCACAAGCGAGGTGTCTGATCAGTTTCCCACAGTGTCTCCACAGTGTGCCACCAATGCTCAGCATCCCCGTGCAACAGAAACACAGCAAACTCCACCTTTTCTTCTTTAGTATAATCAAGTGGCCTGAAAATCCTCTCGATCTCAGATAGCCAAGCCTCTGCTTTCTCATCATCAACTTCCCCGTGGAATTTGGACGGGCGAAAGTCAAGGAACTCCCTCATTCTGCTATGTCTCCCATGGTTACCATCATTCCTGTTGTTGTTGTTGTTAGCTTCTCGTGCATCTTGACATTCCATCACTTGTGACACACGATCCATGGCATTCGCCATCATGTTAAACATAGCTATGCCGGGATTAGTTTGATAAGCATCTCCGATCTCTTGGGGCTCTCCGCTCCTATTAGTAGTGTGGGTACTAGGGCCAACCATCTATAGGCACAGATTACGATGCACATTTTATTGAAATACGACAAACAATAATTTAATGCATAAGATATTCAACATAATATATATACACAATTCTAGAAACAATTAAGGCATGTTAATCACTTAAGCACGTAGAACATAGAAGGCACAATTAATATTATCACAAAATAACATATAGACAAGTCATCCTGATTACCTTAGGGATCTACCCATGGTCCGAGAGTTAAACCCGGCTTAACCAATCTAAGCTCTGATACCATTCTTCTTCTATAAGGTTTCATGCCCCAACCCGGCCTATAAAGGTTAGACTAGGGTGTGATCTAAACATTCAAGTCATGTCTCGTACATAATCGTTCTTGAAAGTTTAACGCTTAACGTTTAGCCTAGACTCCACAATTTTTCTGAAAAATCGGCAGCATAACGGCTGTAATTGGGCTCTTTAGTTTGACCTAGTTCTCTAAACGCCTCAAATTTTATTTCCAACTAAGATTACTATTTACCATCAATTGAAATGCCTACTAGTTATCTTGAAGTCTCACTTGATTAGTAACCTAGCATGATACTATGTCTCGTTTGTTGTGAATCCTAGTTACAAAAGTACATGTTGATCTTAGCTTAACAATGAGTACTTACTTAAGATTGGATAGGTTCATTTTACTTAATACTTACCTGATACTTCATAATCCTATGATAGATACTAGCCAGTAACGATAGTAAAACGACCATAGTAGTGTCTATCTAGTTATTATCAATACAAGCCAAAATTAGACCCCAAATTACAATGGGGGTCTTTTACATTACAACAATAAACAACATAAAAGAAATAGTTTTGAAACAACATATTGTTCACAAAATGGCCATGGTCACATAAGGCACGTAGGACAATCAATCATTCCAAAGAATCATCGTTAGGCACGTTGTCCTCGGGTACTTGTTCCTGATCTTCTTCACTTGAGATGATAAAAGAGGGTAAGTCCTTATGAACTCAGCAAGGGGGAATGAGAAATAGGTTTTGAAACTCATTTTTCGGTTCAACTTATGAAAACCCTTTTTGCAAGCATGAATATATCACAAGTAAGTACATAACATAATATAAAAGTAAAGGAACACAATTACCCCTCTTTCCACCCCGAGGTCCTCTAGGAACCAAGCGAGAGTACTTATACACAGAGTGAAAAGGATACGGTGAGCTTTCGCTCTCAGTTCATGTCAGTATCAGTTGTTGCGGCCGACTTCAAATCATCCCCTTATCACGCCAAATGGGTGTACTCCGGATGTACCCCGAAATCCTACGACCCAACTCTCTGAGGAAGTCTAGCCCCCAAGCGAGAGAGGGAATCGGACAATGGTAGTCACGGTTGCACCGGCAAGCCCAATGCCGCCCAGTGTGCGTGAACGCTACCACGCCAGAATGAAAGGTTGCAACCTTGTATGCAATGCACAATTATGACATTTAATATATCACATTAGGAGGACAATAAAGTAGGTCGCCTCCGAGCAGTCACAAGATTGCACATTGACAAGTAAACAAGCGAAGCTCGATATGACAAGTAATTTCACTTGAAAAGCACATGGAGTTATATGAATATTAAACGGGCAGCCATGTAATGCATGTAAATCAAGTCATATAACTCACTTTGAAGTTCACGTAATCAAATAACAAGATTATTCAACATGCAACGACATCTACGTGGGTCCGGGTGCAAGAAAGGCCTACTTGTCAACATGTAATGATCAAAATCACATTTAGGGCTACAAGGGCAACTACGGGCAGCCTACTAATCATATAATTAAACATGATATTCATAGGATCAACACTTAGTGAAATTACCTAGTCACTAGGGTTTCAATTCGTGCTTATCTGTGCGATTAAGTCCCAAGTCATCTCGTAATTAAACTCAAGCCACGCATTGATTAGTTCATACACCCTCAAGCATTCAAAATATTCCACACAACATCCAATGCCACAATCTCAAGCATTTAATACAACAAGAGAAGCTACAATAATTTTTCTAAGCATATCACTAAGTGAAACCCTCACTGCAATGGATTGTTTTCTCACAATCATTAAGACAAGCAAACAATCTCCAATTCCAGTGAATAAGATGTCAAATTAAAGCTTAAGGATTGAAATAAATTCAGAAACAAACCTCGCATCATTTGAAGTTCGGGTTCAATAGTTATAGCCAAAACAGTGAGACTACACAAAACTGTCCAGATTTGCACACATTTCAATACTTGTCGTTTTTTAGGGCCTTAGGGTCAAATTTAGCCTTAGTCCATTTTTGACAAAAATTTCCAGAACTGAAAAATCTAGCAGCAAACCAAATTTTATGTATTTTGGATATCATTTACTAAGTCAAAACTGGCTCATTCTACAAGGTCAGTGAATCTGCCAAAACCTGCTTCATTTTATCAGACTTTCCAGATTTGGACACATTTTAATGATTTGTCATTTTGAGGATCTTAGATTCAAAATTAGCTTTGGCCTATTTCTATGAAAAATGTTCAGAACTGGCAAAACTAGTTTTCTACCAATTTTCACCCATTTTCAAAATCATTTCCCTTGACAAAATCACCTCGCACCAACAAGACAGAAGGCTGTCACATACACAATTTCATCTATCATCACATTCTAGCCAAAAATCTTGCCATGCATGTTTATAAAAGCTCATGAACACACATATAACTCAAGTACAGAAGTAAAGATGGACATTTAAGGGCATGCATGTGGTTTTTTTGAAATATTTTCAAGAAGTTTTAGCCCTCACCTTAGCAAAACAACAAGAAGATGCACAAGACTCTTGATGGTTGCACAAGATTGACTCTTTTCCTTGCTTAGCTGAGACACCACTCAATTTTCTCTAATTTCCTAGCTTAATAACCAAGTTCTTAGTAGGTGCATGTGGTTAGAACAAGAAGAAAAGAAATGGAAGCTAGCAAACTCACCTAAGCCGAAATGGAGGTTCAAAGAGCTTGCATGTGTGTCTTTTGCACTCTAGCTTTGCTTGGTCGAGTTCCTTGGTTGCTTGGAAGTCTTGAAGAGCCTTAGGATGAAGAACTTAGCTATGGAGAGTAGAAACTCTGCCAAGGCTGAGAGAGAGACAGAAGATTGAGAGGGAGAGAGAGAAATGTGAGAAAGAAAGAATGAAGGAAAAATGAAAGGCTTTGAAGAGAATGATGCATATGTCGGCCTAGGGCCTTGCAAATTCAGATTTTTGTGTCCTCAAGGAGAATTTTTTGAATCTTTAGCATGGGCAATTGAGAATGGGTCCAGAATGGTGCATTAGAGAGAGTTTTGGGTTAAATTTTTTAATGCATTGTGTCATTAAATTGTCATAGAAATTTTGAGGAATAAATTTTGAAATTGGATTGCATGCACAAAGCCCCTAGTGGTCGGACAAGGCTTGTGCAAAATCTGAATTTTTTTCTTGGTTAAGCAATATTTAATTGTGTGTTTGGGATATGCAAAGAATAAGGAATAAAGAATGAAGAATGTCACGCCCCAACTCGACCCCTCTTACAATCAGTCAGGACGCAACGGAATTTCGGCAGCATAACGACAGTAACATGAACATCAGGGCTCTAAACCAACCCTTAATAACAACATACATCAAACTCCACAAATCACCAACCAACTCCACAATCAAATCAACAACATACAACGCAACTATTTCATACATTAAACATTCTTTCATCAACTCATTCATAGTTATGCGCCTCCGTTCCAACATAATATATTTACTATATAACATACACTTCCAAAATAGATTATAGCCTACCTAGCAACCTAATCATAGACAAAATAAAGACTACAAAGATTGCATCAACTAATTCGTTATCTTATCAACATCTTATACATTATAAACTACAAAGAAGATAAAAGTCTACTAAGTTAATTTACAAGATAATAAAACATGTATGACATCATGGATAAGACTCTGGAATGTAGGACTCATCCACGTAAGGAACGTTTTCCACATTCTCCTCTTCAGGAGGCACGTACCCGTAATCCTGCAAAAGTACACCTGTATGCATGCAATAATAGAGAGTGAGCTTATATAAAATAAGGCCAGTGAGGATCCGATAGATCTCGAGCAAGGTCTACTAAACTCCTTGGAATAATCCTTTGAGTCAGTAAACACACAATAACATAAATAATACTATCATCACATAACTATATAACCATTCAATAAAGAATACTCTATTTGGTGTAGCTCCAAACGCCATCACGATCTCAACCATTCTTCTTATAACTCCCCATTACTCACGCACCCAGGGTACCCTCAATAACCTCTCCCTCCATGACACCTCCGTCATGCGAGCTGGAGGCAGTCTCTGATAGTCATGCCGTTATCAACCCGACAGCCCGATACTGCCCGAGAGGTGGCACACACATACCAGAGACTCAGCAATAAATATAAACATCAATCATCAATATTCCGAGAGATCAGCAACGAAAGTGCCCGATTCCCGTACTCAATAATCAATCAATATTCTGAGAGATCAGCAACGAAAGTGCCCGATTCCCATACTCAATAATCAATCAATAATCATCAATCATCATATTATCATCATCAATAATCATATCAATAATCAATTTAACAACAATTAACTAAGTTAGATGACAAAGTAGGCCATCCAACCGGACATGCATTAAACACACAATCAAACCCTAGTTTACCCATCAACAACTCACAATTCAATCACTCAAACCACACCCGATCAACTAAGGCTCAATTCAATAATTAGATAACCTAAACTTCAAATAATCATATCTTACATTCTACTAATCCAAACAACCCCAAATCAGTTTCAAACACTTACCCATTCAACCAACTACATTAGCCCTCTCAGAAATCCACCATAACACCTCCAAATCATGCCGATAACCCTAAAACCCTAGGATATCTTGGCTGGATTTTCCGGACTTTCCCACGAGCAATGTAATCGAAAATTCGGCATTACAACAGCGCTAACACGTAATTATCAAGTATTTAGAAATCGACAACAATCGATTTCGATCATCACAACTCAATTAATTCAACATTGAACATTTTAATCAAAATTAAATACCCAAAAAATAAAAATTATGCTACATCCGACAGAAATTCGTAGTATTGCATCAAAATGATCCCTAGCATGCAAGGAGCAATAATCTATCATCAGATTTCAATTCTAACGGTTAAATTTTCATTTATGAGCAAAAGTATAAAAATGACATTTTGAGATCTAGAATTTTTCTCTCACCTTTGATGTGTTTTGATGCAAGAAATGTGTAGAATGGATGCCAAACAATCAATTTCAAGCTTTGAATCACTCAATTCGGCTTTGAAACGCAAAATCTGTGAGGAAAATACTTTGAAAATGCCTTCATCTTTCTCCTCCAAGGAGCCACGGTTTTGTGTGTGTTTTTTGTGGTGTTTTGCTTTGTTTTCAATGTGTGTTGATCATATATTAAGCAAAGGTCAAATAAATAAAAGAAAGTCAAAGTGGAAACTAATTATTTTTAGTGTTTTCTTGACTTTAAATGCATTTTATTGATCACCAAAGTTCAAAACAATTATTCAACACCCAAGATAGCTCAAGTAAATTATTTTTAGGTAACAAGAAGTTTTATAATCAAACAATTTCACCCGAGTCAGCTTAAAACTCGATTTTCGCAAAAGTCGGTGTAAAAACCCTAATAAATTCTTAAGCCGATTTTAAAACCATTTTAATCAAACACATGTCTATTAAAGTCCGTGGTCTAGGTATAGAAGGGTTAAAAAGACCAGTTTCAAAATTTTAGCGGACGTGTTTCGAAAACACTATTCACTGAAAATCGACGATAAAATTTCTGATCCCGTTTTTTATGAAAATTTCATGAATGCACATTTAGCACGTATTAGGAGTATTGACAGCAAAATTATAACATTCTAGGTCATATAGCACATAAATAGGTCAAATGCACGCAAAACGAGATAAAACACGTAAATCGAGTTAAAGCAAAAAAGTGGGGTTTCACATTCTCCCCTCCTTAAAACAATTGCGTCCGCGCAATTCTCGAACTGACAGACAATTAAATCCTCAATCGTTACACTTAACAATACTTCTCTTAGTTCTCATTTATCTCTTAGGATGACACCTAACCAAAGACCTCAAAAGAACAAACTCTGTTAACTGCAAGTTGATGATCATAATTCCAAGACAATCTTCAATTCATAATTCTCTCCTACCTAATATCATAATGCATATGAAACAAATCGCAACTCCAAAGTCTTAGCATGACACCACTACTTATCAATCATCCCCTACCACACAAAAGAGCTATATGAACACCCCAAGGGTTTAAAAACTCATTCACGATAACATGAATGATTATTGATTTAGGAAATATTTCAAAAGTGACATTTGTCAGAATATGGCTCTTATGAAATTTACAAGGAAATACGAATATGAAAAATCATATTCGAGCCAACAATCAAGTGAATAGGAGGTCAAACAGGTTAGAGAATCAAGAGGCTAATAGTTAATAAGGAAGCATGATAACTAAGATAAGAAATGTCTCAGTACCTATCAGTTAAATAAGTACAAACAAAGGATGATGACGAGTCAAAACAGTGCTAAGTATGTTGAACAAAAATTCATGAACAAGTAGATATTTCAATTCTCGATAATTGTTCAAGGAACCAACAAGTAAGTTGTACTTGAGGTGAAATGAAATTAAGAGATAAGAGATGATTAATTCAATAGAAAATATGAGTGTCAAGATAATGAGGATCTCAGCACGCAATAACCAAAGAAGTATAAATAAGAAAGGACAATGCTGGGGAGAGTAAATGAGCAATTACAAACAAAGGAATGGCAAGGAGTTAATAATAAAACAATAGGATTAACAAGGATCAACAAGAATGACAATGATGTACTTAGGTAGGGAGTACATCAAGCAAGTGAAATTCGAATAAGTAAAATGGTATACCCATAGAGAGATTACTTTCAAATGAATAGTAATAGGATGAAATAAAATACTGAAACAAATAGCTGGAGATATAGAATGAAATGTAGAAGTCTCAAACCTTAACTCCAATAAGCGACATTGCTATAAGAAACAAATATGAATGTTAAGAATAGAAACAATGTCAAATGAGTATAGGATCCATTAATCAAATAAGCAAACTTTCAAGAAACAATTGATAGGCTAGAAAAGTGTAACCCTCTCTCAAATAAGTGAGAATAGAGTAGAAAAAAATAATAAGGCAGATAGAATTATGAAGCACAAGAAGGGTGTCCCACCTACACACTTAAACACCAACAAGTCAAATCCTACAATCTATCTTCCTCCAAAACAAGACACTAAGGAGATCTAAAGAACCTAAGGAGTCATAACAATCACCAAACAAGATAAATCACCCCAAAATTTTACATTCCGTACCAGACCAATCACTAAACCAGATAAATCACCGATTACCCAACAAGATTAACTAATGAAGACTCCAAAATCTGATAACACAATACAGATTCATACTAACCTATTATAACATAGGAGAATCCTCAATCAACAATTTAGAAAGTCATACTACCTAGAACTCTAAAGCTCGATGTAGGCAAGTAAATGTTCAGTCACCAAAATGCATTCTTATTTCCTCAAATAATTCTATCTCCCAACAATTACATCTTCGAATAAAGTAACTTTAGTCAGGAATCACTCCAATTGTCTCCAAGGTTTAAAGATCAAAACTCCAAAATACCCATTAATAATATATCAATCCCAAATAGTAGACATATTCACATGTTATACCACACTTCATTCCATTCACAAATATACATCACTAATTCCTCAAATAAATTCATTCTAAAATAACCTCAAGGCAGTATAGTCTGAGTTGAGACTCCAAAAGTGTCTAATGATAACCTCATGGAAACCTCAACTTATGATCCATCTCCAAGTAATAACAAGTTAAACATGGCAACAAAAGTAATTATAATCACCAAGATACATTGCTATTTTCCTCGAACAACTTCATTCTCGCTAAAGGAACATCAAGATCAATCCACTAAGTCGAAACTAAAATCCATAAACATAACAATTAAAATCTAACTGATAAACTTCTAGAATAATAATAATCCAAAATGATGGCCTACCACTATTTTCGAAAACTCTTGCAGTCATCCTTACTTCACCTAAAAGAATCACCCACAGTTATAGAATATATATACAATTACATCACATGAAAACATGTATACCGTAATGCATGATTATCATATAATTTAACATTATCACATAACACACAATTCAGCATATAAGAAGCCAACATCACATAAACAGGTTATATCACAGAAGTAAGTTATAAACAATTAAAGTCACATAAGCAACAAACTTCACATAAAGCACTTTGATCACATAAAACACAATTGTCATACAATACACATTAATCATATAATGCACATTAATCACATAATGCACATTAATTACAACACATTGAGTACGTATAGCACGTTATCACATAAAACATATTGACCACATTAGTTCACTTAACACACAAGGCATACTAGTCACATAGAAAGTTAGACACATAAGTAAATTAATCACATAAACATATTAACATATGTTTCACTTTTCTTTCACTTAATACATACCTGCATGCTTAGACCACTACCCACATTCCGAGGATACCCCGGCTGACAGCTAATCAAGCTCTGATACCACTTATTTGTCACGCCCCAACTCGACCCCTCTTACAATCAGTCAGGACGCAACGGAATTTCGGCAGCATAACGACAGTAACATGAACATCAGGGCTCTAAACCAACCCTTAATAACAACATACATCAAACTCCACAAATCACCAACCAACTCCACAATCAAATCAACAACATACAACGCAACTATTTCATACATTAAACATTCTTTCATCAACTCATTCATAGTTATTCCTCTCCGTTCCAACATAATATATTTACTATATAACATACACTTCCAAAATAGATTATAGCCTACCTAGCAACCTAATCATATACAAAATAAAGACTACTAAGAATGCATCAACTAATTCGTTATCTTATCAACATCTTATACATTATAAACTACAAAGAAGATAAAAGTCTACTAAGTTAATTTACAAGATAATAAAACATGTACGACATCATGGATAAGACTCTGGAACATAGGACTCATCCACGTAAGGCACGTTTTCCACATTCTCCTCTTCAGGAGGCACGTACCCGTAATCCTGCAAAAGTACACCTGTATGCATGCAATAATAGAGAGTGAGCTTATATAAAATAAGGCCAGTGAGGATCCGATAGATCTCGAGCAAGGTCTACTAAACTCCTTGGAATAATCCTTTGAGTCAGTAAACACACAATAATATAAATAATACTATCATCACATAACTATATAACCATTCAATAAAGGATACTCTATTTGGTGTAGCTCCAAACGCCATCACGATCTCAACCGTTCTTCTTATAACTCCCCATTACTCACGCACCCAGGGTACCCTCAATAACCTCTCCCTCCATGACACCTCCGTCATGCGAGTTGGAGGCAGTCTCTAATAGTCATGTCGTTATCAACCCGACAGCCCGATGCTGCCCGAGAGGTGGCACACACATACCAGAGACTCAGCAATAAATATAAACATCAATCATCAATATTCCGAGAGATCAGCAACGAAAGTGCCCGATTCCCGTACTCAATAATCAATCAATATTCCGAGAGATCAGCAACGAAAGTGCCCGATTCCCGTACTCAATAATCAATCAATATTCTGAGAGATCAGCAACGAAAGTGCCTGATTCCCATACTCAATAATCAATCAATAATCATCAATCATCATATTATCATCATCAATAATCATATCAATAATCAATTTAACAACAATTAACTAAGTTAGATGACAAAGTAGGCCATCCAACCGGACATGCATTAAATACACAATCAAACCCTAGTTTACCCATCAACAACTCACAATTCAATCACTCAAACCACACCCGATCAACTAAGGCTCAATTCAATAATTTAAAGAAAGATAACCTAAACTTCAAATAATCATATTTTACATTCTACTAATCCAAACAACCACAAATCAGTTTCAAACACTTACCCATTCAACCAACTACATTAGCCCTCTCAGAAATCCACCATAACACCTCCAAATCATGCCGATAACCCTAAAACCCTAGGATATCTTGGCTGGATTTTCCGGACTTTCCCACGAGCAATGTAATCGAAAATTCGGCATTACAACAGCGCTAACACGTAATTATCAAGTATTTAGAAATCGACGGCAATCGATTTCGATCATCACAACTCAATTAATTCAACATTGAACATTTTAATCAAAATTAAATACTCGGAAAATAAAATTATGCTACATCCGACAGAAATTCGTAGTATTGCATCAAAATGATCCCTAGAATGCAAGGAGCAATAATCTATCATCAGATTTCAATTCTAACTGTTAAATTTTCATTTATGAGCAAAAGTATAAAAATGACATTTTGAGATCTAGAATTTTTCTCTCACCTTTGATGTGTTTTGATGCAAGAAATGTGTAGAATGGATGCCAAACAATCAATTTCAAGCTTTGAATCACTCAATTCGGCTTTGAAACGCAAAATCTATGAGGAAAATACTTTGAAAATGCCTTCATCTTTCTCCTCCAAGGAGCCACGGTTTTGTGTGTGTTTTTGGTGGTGTTTTGCTTTGTTTTCAATGTGTGTTGATCATATATTAAGCAAAGGTCAAATAAATAAAAGAAAGTCAAAGTGGAAACTAATTATTTTTAGTGTTTTCTTGACTTTAAATGCATTTTATTGATCACCAAAGTTCAAAACAATTATTCAACACCCAAGATAGCTCAAGTAAATTATTTTTTGGTGACAAGAAGTTTTACAATCAAACAATTTCACCCGAGTCGGCTTAAAACTCGATTTTTGTAAAAGTCGGTGTAAAAATCCTAATAAATTCTTAAGCCGATTTTAAAACCGTTTTAATCAAACACATGTCTATTAAAGTCCGTGGTCTAGGTCTAGAAGGGTTAAAAAGACCAGTTTCAAAATTTTAGCGGACGTGTTTCGAAAACACTATTCACTAAAAATCGACGATAAAATTTATGATCCCGTTTTTTATGAAAATTTCATGAATGCACATTTAGCACGTATTAGGAGTATTGACATCAAAATTATAACATTCTAGGTCATATAGCACATAAATAGGTCAAATGCACGCAAAACGAGATAAAACACGTAAATCGAGTTAAAGCAGAAAAGTGGGGTTTCACAAAGAATGTCTAGCTTTTTGTGAAATTTTATCTTCTAGTGGGTTGAATTAGCAATTTAATATTAGTTAGTGGGATTTGTAGGATTAACTAATGATCTAGTGCTTCGTGTAAGATGCTTTCTTGATTAACGTGCGGGCATGATTTCCTAGGTTTAGGGCACGCACTACGAGGCAAGGCATGAACTACGAGACGAATGCACATTTTTCAAGTAAATGCACGCAACCCTAAATGAATGCACGTAATTCAATACAAGGCATACAAAACGAAACACAATTCTTAAACCTTGGTCAAGGCACGTAAATCTAGGTTAAGGCACACGAAACGATATATCGCACGCAAATCGAGTTTGGGCCTCACAGATTCGTCCCTCCCCCCTCTTTTTGCCCGTTCCACAATCCAATCACATCCCATCAACCAATACTATTTCTCCCAAATGGACCAAGAGGTTTGACGCCCCATGCTGCTCCCTAAGTTTGTCTCCAAGTGTGTCTCTAAGTGCCTAAGTATCCCAAGTGTCGACGCGCGAATGCCTAAGTGTTGCCTAGTGCTCTGTGCCCAAGTCCGAATAACATTTGCCCAAGTTTGCCACGCTCGCTGCTTGCATAAGTGTCGCCACAAGTGTCGTGGGATTTTGAGGCAACGATGCCCGATGATGCCCAAGTGCATGCCCAATTGCTATGCCCAAGTGTCATACCCAAGTGCTATGTGCACCCAAGCTCTATGCCCAAGTGCTATGTATGAATGGGCCCCTTGTCAGCCGACCCTGTGCATTGCCTCGAGTGCCCAAGTGTTAGACAACCTATGTTTGCTTGTTAAAAGATGATAAAAAATTTGAATCTGACCTTGTGTGCTACCGGCCCGCTGAGGTGCCTAATGTTCTTCCCTTAGCATTAACGGTGACTGAGGTTATGTTGCCCCTATCTCGGGCACGACTAGGCACATTGGTGAACGGTTGCAGCACGACTGCCCACGGTGTTGCATAATGGCACACGATTGGGCCTCGGATATGGCAAGATGGGGCCTCGGATGCTGCGTGATGGGGCGTCAGATGGTTAACAATTGGGCCACGACATACATGGTTATTGCGCTATGGGGTCGCACATGGGGCACGATAGGGCATGGTTGTTGCACTGTGGGGTGTCGTATGGGGCACAATGGGGCAACCAGTTGGGCAACAGTAGGGCGCTCGCATAGGCGAGGCTATACGCCCATGGGCACTACTGTAGCGCGCATAGGCCACAGTTGTGCACGCATGGGGCACGGCTATTGCGAGTATAGGGCGAGTTGGTATACGCATTGGGCATGGATGTGAGAGCATGGGTTGCAGATGTGTGTGCATTGGCCACAGTTGTGCACGCATGGGCAAGGCTATAGCATGCATGGGACGCCCATACCGCACGATAGCACTCACTTAGGGCGCCCATTCCGGGCGATAGTGTATGCATGGGGCCCTCATACCGTGCGATGGTACGCGAATGGGGATCCTATGCCGCGTGATGTTGCGCCCATGGGGCGCCCATGCCGCCCGATAGTGTGCACATAGGGCGCCCATGTTGTGCCATGGTGCACGCATAGGGCTCGCATGGGGTGCCCATGTCACGCCCCGACCCAACCCCCAAGCTAAAGGTTAAGTCCGGACCCGACACACAGACAGAGTCTCCCCTGTACCGTGGACATTCTAAAAACCTGTAAACACTCAAACAAAGCCCCAACAATACAATACAAGATTTTCTTAAACAAACAACAAAGTTCTAAGGCCATCCGAGCCTTATAGTACACAATAGTTCCAAAGCACACAAGCATGCGAGAACTTATTATCAACATAGTTTTATAATCATGACATCCTAGGAAATCAATTAAACATAATTGAAAGATCAAACATTTCTACTTTAAGTCATTCACTCCCAAGCAAGCAAAGCGAATAGAAGTAGATCATAAGTTATTACAGTTCATAGGCTTTCAAAGCTACAACACAACCAACTAGTCTTCAATTTATATAACAAACATATACATAGCCCTTGAGCTACAAAATAGTACATAAAGTAATCAGATGAATCTTCCACATAGCAGCAAATTCATTAACCACCTCAAGCTATCAGGCACAGCAACTAAGGTAAAGGCTCAATCTGAACTTCTTCTTCCTCAATTAACTCAACAAGCTGGGGATCACCCTCAGCGTCTCCTGAAACAGATATCGAGGTATGAGCAACCACTGTTGCCTAGTGAGGGATATAGTCCCGGGGCGTGCAATGCGACAGATAATACAATTATACAATAATAGCACTTAAACAATTAAAGAAACAATGATAACTTAAATAACCACACATTTAAAAGGATACATTTCACACAATCCCCTATACACCAATCTTCACAAGTCTTCAATCACGATCCACGAACCACGAGCACGATCACGATAAGCAGGCATAATCCCCAAACACTCCAGTGGGTGTACTCCGGATGTACCCCGATAATCCTACGACCCAACATCCCCTGGCAATCTCCGGACCAGGAGAATGAGGGAATAGGGAACGGAGTTTGAATATCCACCGGCAAGCCCTCTACCGCCCAGCCGATATTCAACATATCCGCCCCTGATGATCGCTACTTGGTGTGTGTTATAAATATGTGCAAAATAACCAAGTTTTAATAACCCGCAAGTGCACGGATCTTGTAGTGTAGTGTGCAAAGAGTGCGGAATCGTATCCACAGGGAAGCTCGTTAGTTAGTTAGTGTAATGTGTGAAAGTGTTTAAAGCGGTAAGTGACAGTTTGAAATGACGTTTGAGTAACGAGTAAAAAAATGTAAACTAAAAGCTAAGGTTTTCGTTAGCTAAGTACGGAAGAATATCTAGGGATCAAATATGTAAATAAGGCAATTAATATAGGCTCGGCATCCGGATTCTCAAATTCTATACAAGAGGTTAAGCTACAAGCATTAACCTAGTCAATTATCTTAGTCTATTAAAATCCCGATTACTAACTCTGATGTAGGTGCCGTTCCATCTACGAGCGTATAGCCATAGTATGGATCTGTCCTTGCAACCTGGTGTAAAAGGTCTGTTTCAACATAAGTAATCAACATCTCCTTACTAGTCTAGAAACTATGGTCTACTTAAAAGCATTACCTATAATTTCTTGGAATCTTTAAGGTCGTCAAGCTATTGATTCACTATTAAAGCATGGATATATGACACGAAAATAAAGCAATCATATCATCTACTTAAAAGCATTATGTATGAAAGACAATACTTAATTAATACAAGTCATATATTGCATTAAAACTAAATTATCCGAATCCGAGACCATATATTAAAAGACCATTATTTACAATATCCTACCCTAGATAAGAATTCTACTCAGACATAATAAATACGAGTTTATACAAATAAAAGAGAGTCAAGAAAGGCTCTCCCATATTGACGAACGCGTATTTCTGAACTCCAGGTCTAAACAGAAATTCTATAGCTATTCGGGCAGAACTTCCCCCCGAATAAGAGCTATTTTTGAGCAAAGGCTCAAAAATGAACGTTAGGATGTCCGCTGTACAGTAGCTATTCAGGCAGAATGCCCCTGAATAAGAGCCACTAGGCAGGACTTCCTCCGTATATAGCTATTTAGGCAAAATCCTAAATAAGAACTATAAAATTAACTTGACAAAACTTGAAAATATTGGAAAAATATCCAAAACTCTGAAAAATTTTGTGAGAAAATATGAAGAGGGTTGATGTCTATTTATAGGAAAACTTGGCTACTATTCATGCAGGTACTATTCACGCAGCTACTATTCACGCAGTTACTATTCACGTATTCTGCATGCAGTTTTTACTGTTCACGAGTTGACCATCACTATTCACGGGTTGACCGATACTATTCACGCGTTGACCAAAAAGTTGACCAATGCTATTCCAAGTTTATTCGGCGTTCTGAGTCCGTTTCCGCATTCTGTTTGGTCAAATTCTTCCTCTACGGGCTTCAATTCTTGGTCAACACTTGAGCTTGTCTTTGACTTTGACCAGTTCGTTGACCGCAGCATCTTCAGGCGTTTTTCACTGTTTTGACCCTTCAAACGATGGAATTTGGCTAAAATCACGCCACCCACAGGACAAAGTCCTGTGTTTTGCTCAGACTGTTGTTTCTACCTGAAAAACGGATATGGTTTGCCAAAAACGGACATAGGTTACTATTTGAGATCATCTGGGTCAATGCTCTGAATCCAATTTCGTGCTAGTTTCAGCCAAATTTCTTCTCTATGAGCTTCATTCTTCAACTGCTTCTCGTGCTTCTGCATTCTTGACTTCTTGACTTGCAATTTGGATTATTTTGGGTCTGATTTTCCACTTTTCTGTGTCATCCTACATTGCATTGAAAATATCAAAGTATTGCAATAATTCCCAAATTAAGATGCAAATATAGTACAAATATCAAGGTTTGAGTGCTACAAATACAGTCACATCAACATCCCCAAACCTAAACCTTGCTTGCCCTCAAGCAAGACTATCTTTAAAATAGATGTGAAAATAGATTTTGCAGTAATTTTAGAAGTCAAAAACAGATGAAGTAATCTATCCTATCTTTTTGTAAAACACTTTCCAAATCTGAAACATGAGAAATGCAATCTACCATCTTAAACATATTCAGCAATGAATGACAAACATGATAAGAGAACTTTGTACATAGTTTTCACAAATAGGTACTCTTATTGGAAATCCACTATTGATTGCTTCGGAGTATATATTTAGAAGTAAACTAAGCAAATTAAGTTCGTTCAATTCCCAACTTTCAAGTTATGCAAACAGATTGAACCTTGATATTCTTACCTACATTTGTAATCAAACTCTTAATCATGCCTTAACCCTTTAACATTTGCCAGAAATATAAAAGTACAACTAATAATACCTCTATATAGTGTTCAGTTTCCTTTGCTTTCTGAATATCCCATGTAGCGGGCTTTAAGGCCAACAATCCCCCGCCATTATGACTGAGGTTGCCAGGTTTCAAAGGGACCCCTACGTGCCTTAATCACCCAAGATATCCAGGCTCAAAACTTTACACTATAGCACATATCCCAAATTACAATGTCTAGGATAGTGGTGCTTAGAGATTTACAACATATTTACACCAAAATTTTATTCAACAGTAAAGGTATGTACAACTCTTTTTTGTTTTTTGTTTTTTTTTTCTTTTCTTTTTCTTTTTTCAGAGTGTACATACAGACAGAGTAACATAACATACTGTACAGACATGGCATAAGGGTTCAGGTTTCAATCACAAGGAGTTCTCATAACAAACGGTAATCCTATCTCAGTCCTTTCATAATCACATACCTATCAATTGAAGAACAGAAGAACAGCTAGGTTTACTCATAAATACAATATTCCAAAGTTTTTCTTACAGAGTTCCCTCAAAGTTTTTCACAATACATAGCTAACAAAACAGGTTCTCAAATCATCTAAATCATCGTTTTTAAATAGGTAAGGTAGCAGACTACTTTTCTCATAAACAAAAATGGTGTATTTCTTGCATATTTTGAAAAAGTTTTTCATGAAATGTACGCACCCCCACACCAAAAGTTTGCTTGTCCTCGAGCAAATAGCAATGTAAAAGAGTGAGAGTGTAATATGCAAGTAATAACATAATGACAAATACTACATCCCCAAACCTATGGTTTTCTTACTCTACAACACAGGTTGATCAGGTATAAAGAGAAATGTAGTAAGGAAAGATATCACCTGATGTGAAGCATTTCTATGTTGATGTCAAAGCTTCTCTACTAACTTTTATCAAAAGATGTATCATTCTGCAATTAAAGATTAGTGGAAAAAGCATTTTACAGATTATCATCAACACAACAAAAATAGTTAGTTATACTAAATAGACAAAACAAATATATAGGGGAGAAACCAAAAAGAAATATGGTCACGGAAAATAACTAACACATAAAGCAAATAAATAAACTACCCAGACCATTTAGACTCTTTTCTGGGGTTCTAGAGTTTGATACTACTGAACAGACTAGCTCTTCCAGAGGTTCCTGAGCTCACGACATCTAGTGCTTTCCTTCGGCACATTTAAGGCCAAAGCCAGTTCCACAGGGTCAAGGATAGAACAGTGGGGTTTTACGTTACAGACGTTACGTCTGGTGTATGCTCACACTCCTAACTACCTTATCAAGTAATGCCCAACAGACCCAAACTACATAAAGCTGGTGGAGTAGCTCACACTATAAGACAGAGTTGCACAATTAAGCCAACCGCACACAGAAACGTATAGTGACAACTAG
The DNA here is from genome assembly GCA_037974665.1 of Ehretia macrophylla. Taxonomy (NCBI): domain Eukaryota; kingdom Viridiplantae; phylum Streptophyta; class Magnoliopsida; order Boraginales; family Ehretiaceae; genus Ehretia; species Ehretia macrophylla. Next base: position 43,828,506 of record CM075767.1, read on the forward strand.
TAAAACAACACTAGTACCTCTATCAATGTTCTTCAGGGCTAAAACCCAAACTACCTAAAGTTGGAGAAAGATTCACAAAGTACATGTAAACGACATAAATTAAACAAATATTTACACAAAAGAGTACTAGGTTGCCTCCTAGTAGCGCTAAGTTTAACATCTTTAGCCAGACGGTTGTACTGAGTTTAATGCCATCAGCTAGGCAGATTCTGTTTTATGGAAGGTATACAGGGTCCAGAAGTTCAACAGATTCAACTTCATGAGGGACCACCTTAGGATCGAAAGCATGTTTCAATCGTTGCCCATTGACTGTGAGAATACGCCCATCTATGGGATGTTTAATCAAGATAACTCCAGATGGATATACTTTAAGCACTTCATAAGGACCATCCCACTTTGTTCTCAATTTGCCTGGGAAGAACTTCAACCTAGAATTAAACAGCCACACTTTATCAGAAGGAGAAAAAGTCTTTCTTAGAATAGATCTATCATGAATCTTCTTCATTTTCTCTTTGTAAAGTTTGGCATTCTCATAAGCTTCGAAGCGAAGCTCTTCCAATTCACTCAACGCCAACTTCCTACCTTCACCCGCCTGTTGCATGTCAAAGTTCAGGGCCTTAATAGCCCAATAGGCTTTGTGCTCTAGTTCAACAGGGAGGTGGCAAGCTTTACCGTATACCAATCTATACGGGGACATGCCGATGGGAGTTTTGAAAGCAGTACGGTAGGCCCATAATGCATCATGCAGACGAATTGACCAATCTTTGCGATCGGGCCTAACCGTTTTCTGAAGAATTGACTTGATTTCTCTATTCGACACCTCTACTTGACCACTTGTTTGTGGGTGGTAAGGCGTTGCTATCTTGTGGTGGACTGAGTATTTTCTTAGAAGGGCTTCTAGTGTCCTGTGACGAAAATGCTGTCCTCCGTCACTTATAAGTACACGTGGCACCCCGAATCGAGAAAAGATGGTCTCTTTAATGAACTTGACCACGACCCACTTGGACACATAGTCCACACCAACAAGAATATAAGTATAACCTGAGGAAGGAGGAAAAGGACCCATGTAGTCTATACCCCATACATCGAATATTTCGCATATGAGAATGGGCGTAAGGGGCATCATGTCCCTTCTTGAGATAGAGCCAGCTTGTTGACATTGGGGGCAATTTTTACAAACTTGCTGGGCATCTTTGAAAAGAGTGGGCCAGTTAATAGCAATAATATAATCATTAACACATATGAGGATCAACAAAGTAGGTTGACCTCAATGCAATTAGAATAGAACAATTATATAAGCAAATATGCAGTTTTACAAAGAGACATTAGCAAGATAAGTTTAGAATCATACCAAAAGCTCCAAATCAACTTAAAATCACTTATAAACACTCAAGAAGTCACGTCATGGGTTTAGAAGTGTGAGACAATCTAAATTGCACCTAAACCCCTTTATTTTTCGAACTATTTCTCTTCCAAACCAAGGTTAATATTTCCATTTTCAAAGGAAACTCTCCCAACCTTCTAACTAACCCTCAAGGTACCCTCTTAACCCTCTAACTCATTCAAATGCCCGCGATTACCCCGAAAGCCCCAAATTCCCTCTTATGGCTTTAAACTACACGTACAATGTCCGGGCTTCAACCAAGGGATATCAAGGCTTCTATAGCACCTAGGTAGCCTAAGGATACTAGAATTGAAGCCCGAATACACCCGGATTCGCATTAACCCCGAAAGCCCCAAGTTAAAGTCGGCTATTTTCCATTTTAAGCGATTTAAAGACAATGCAAGTGCACGGGGCTATTAGGTTACCTTCACTAGCACCTAAGGCGTCTATTAGAAGCATTGAATCAAGCTAATTCGAGCAATTACGCAAAACCCTAGAAAAATGTCACTATTCACCCAAAATTTCAAATTAACGATTCTAACCGTTTAAAAAGCGAAACAATGGCTCAAATGTGTTCTCTAGCATTCATATATATGGTATATTAGCATAGATAACTCATACAATAGCATTTGATCACATTTTCAACAAATCAAGAAATTGACAACTATTTAGAAATGCAAAAACAAGCCGTGAAATCCCTCACCAAAGCGTGTAGGAGCACCTAGGAACCTTGCACACACCCTACACTAGTTGCTCAAGGCTTGGCTTGGCTTGAATTGAAGAGTTGAAGATGAAAAATTCCTCTGAAGTGCAAAGAGGGGCTGTCGGGTTTGGGCTCCTGTTTTCAGCTTTTAATTTTTTTTTTCTTTTGCATTTTGTGAGCTTAGGTGATATATAAAAGGGGCTAAGTTGAGGTGGGGTCATTTGGGTGCTTAAGTGATCTATTATAATACGCGTTGCTAGCTCCAAAACGAGGCTAATGTATAAAACTTAGGCTAGCTAATTAAATCTATAAAGTTATTACGTAACACTATTCACTTGACTACTAAAATCATTTTCAAAATGAGCTCTCCTATCGCCTCTAGCTCAAATGCACATTTTTCCCACTACTTTTACAATTAATATGATTTAATAAAAATGCTAATTAACTAATAGAAGGCAGTTTAAAAATGGCGTGAATAGTAGTCACAAAAGTCAGTTAGTAAGGCACAAAAGTAAATGCGCAAACAAGGGATGCAACAGTAATTAAATGCATGGCTAAAACTCAGGCGTCACATCCTCTCCCCCTTAAACTAATTGCGTCCACGCAATTCTTACATGATTCGGCGAATAACTCTGGATACCGTTCCCGCATCTGATCCTCTTTTTCCCATGTTGCATCCTCTACTCCGTGATGATCCCATAGAACTTTAACCATCGGAATGCTTTTAGTCCTTAGCTCCTGAACTTTCTGGTCAACAATTCGAAGAGGTTTCTCTATGTAGGTCAAAGTTTCACTGATCTCTAGCGGTTCCGGCTCAAGTATGTGAGAGGGATCTGGCTGATACTTCCGAAGCATGGAAACATGGAATACGTCATGAATTCTGCCCAGACTGGGAGGTAAAGCTAGACGGTAAGCCAAATCACCAACAATTTCAGTTATCTCAAATGGTCCCACATATCGAGGACTGAGTTTACCTCCTTTACCATGCCGAATCAAAACCTTGCGAGGAGAAATTTTCAGAAATACTCGATCCCCCACAGCAAATTTCAGATCACGACGTCGTCTATCTGCATAACTCTTTTGCCGGCACTGTGCTGTAAGCATTCTTTTTCTGATAAGCTGCACATGATCAATCATTTTGTTCATTTCAGGTAAGAGAGTAGGGTCGATAGTCTTCATCTCGCCAACATCATCCCAGTAGAGAGGAGACCGACATTTACGCCCATAAAGTGCCTCATAAGGTGCCATACCAATAGTAGCTTGATAACTATTGTTGTAGGCGAACTCTGCTAGTGGCAAATACTTCTCCCAACTCTTACCGAAGTCCAGAATGCAAGCCCGTAACATATCCTCAAGGATTAAGATAGTTCTCTCGGATTGACCATCTGTTTGAGGATGATAAGCTGTACTGAAATTCAAATTCGTGCCCAAAGCTTTCTGAATCTTTTGCCAGAACTGAGAGGTGAATCTGGGATCTCTATCTGACACGATACTCTTTGGAATTCCATGTAGTCGGACAACATTCTCAATATATAACTCTACCAGTTTATCAAGAGAATCAGACTTCTTTTTAGCAATAAAATGAGAAGTCTTGGTCAGTCTATCCACAATAACCCAAACTGAGTCATTACCCCTCGAAGACCTCGGTAAATCTGATACGAAATCCATAGTAATATGATTCCATTTCCAAACAGGAATAGCCAAAGGCTGCAACAACCCTGCAGGTCTCTGATGTTCTACTTTAACTTTCTGACAAGTAAGGCATCGAGCAACATAGTCAGCAATTTCTCTTTTCATATTATTCCACCAGAAATTCTGCTTCAAATCTCTATACATTTTAGTACTGCCTGGATGGATAGTATATCTAGAACTGTGTGCCTCAGCAAGAATATCCTTCTTTAGAGTTGGATCATTCGGAATACAGATTCTACCTTTGAATTTGAGAATACCATCGTCGTGCAGTTTGAAATCCGACTCTCCCCCTTTAGAATTCTCTAAGACTTTCAATAATTGAAGATCAGCCTGTTGAGCTTCCCGAATCCTGGACAATAACAGAGATTGAATCTGCAAACTTGCGAATTGAATACCAGAATTTGAAGTACTAGGCTTCTATAAACACAATTCTTCCATGAATTCCCAATTCATGATAATCAAGCTAGCAACAGTAGCCTTTCAACTCAAAGCATCAGCAACAATATTGGCCTTACCTGGAAGATAGTTAATAGTGCAGTTATAGTCCTCAAGTAATTCCAGCCAACGCCTCTGCCTCATGTTCAACTCTTTCTGTGAAAACAGATATTTCAAGCTCTTATGATCTGTAAAGATTTCAAACTTGTTGCCCTAGAGATAATGACGCCATTTCTTTAATGCAAGAATGATAGCTGCAAGCTCAAGATCATGAGTCGGATAGTTGAGTTCATAAGGCTTCAGTTTCCTGGAAGCATAAGCAATAACCCTGCCATTCTGCATCAATACACAACCCAGACCTTCCTTCGAAGCATCACTATAGATCACCAGATTATCATAACCCTCAGGTAAAGCGAGAATAGGAGCTGTAGTCAATCTCTTTTTCAATTCCTGGAAGCTGGCCTCGCATTTATCATTCCAGTCAAAAACTGTTTTCTTCTGAGTAAGTTGTGTTAAAGGCCCTGCAATCTTAGAGAAATCCTTGACAAACCTCCGATAATACCCAGCTAACCCAAGGAAGCTACGAATCTCCTTTACAATTTTAGGTCGTTTCCAAGATAACACAACTTCAATCTTCGCTGGATCAACAGAAATACCATCCTACGAGATAATATGGCCAAGAAAAGCAACTTGCTTAAGCCAGAATTCACATTTGCTAAACTTTACAAATAACTGATGCTCCTGAAGAGTCTGCAACACAATTCTGAGATGCTGTTCATGTTCCGCCTCAGATTTAGAATAGACAAGGATATCATCAAGAAATATGACCACAAATTGGTCCAGATAAGGACGGAATACCCTCTGCATTAAGTCCATGAATGCGGCGGGAGTATTAGTAAGACCAAACGGCAAGACAACAAACTCATAATGGCCATATCGAGTTCTGAAAGCAGTTTTAGGAACATCATCTTTCTTAATCCTCAGTTGATAATAGCCCTGCCTCAGATCAAATTTAGAGAATACCCTGGCGCCTTGCAACTGATCAAATAACTCTTCGATTAAAGGCAAAGGATATTTATTTTTGATGGTTACCTGATTAAGACCCCGGTAATCGATGCATAGGCGAAGAGATCCGTCTTTCTTTTTAACGAATAGAACTAGCGCACCCCACGGTGAAGAACTCGGCTGAATGAATCCCTTCTCAAGTAAGCCCTGCAATTGAACTTTCAATTCCTGCAATTCAGGTAGAGCCATTCTATACGGAGTCCTAGAGATAGGTGAAGTCCCCGACAATAAATCAATCATGAACTCTATCTCTCTATCAGGCGGTAACCCAGGTAATTCCTCAGGAAAGATCCCCGGAAACTCCCTCACGATAGGTACATCATTCAATTTCAATTGATCCCTAGGTTGATTAATCAAATATGCAAGATAAGCCTCACAACCCTTGCTCAATAATTTAGATGCCCTAATAGAAGAAATAATAGGAGTTCCGGTAGATTTTCTATTACCAACTATTTTAAGTACAGGCTAGTCAGGCATTTCTAGATACACAATCTTTTTTCTACAATCAAGATGGGCATAATATTTACTTAACCAGTCCATCCCCAATATAATTTCAAAGTCATTGAAGGGTAGGATAATCAAATCAGCAGGAAAAACACGACCCTCAATAAATATACTACATGCTCTGCAAATAGATCTAGTAACAAACTTCGGACCCATAGGAGTATAAACCACAATCTCATGCAACAGTTTATCATGTTTCAATTTAGCATTTTATGCACAAGTAGGAGTAATAAAAGAATGTGAAGCCTCGGAATCAATTAAAACCTTAACTGATTGATCATTAAGAAGAAAAATACCTTCTACCACAATGGTTGTATTCGGAAGCTCCTCAGCATCCAAGGCAAATACACGGGCCTGACCTCGTGGTGGTGGTGCTACAGCTGGTGCCCTGGTCTGAGAGTTCTGAGCTGATGTCTGACCCATAGGGTTCTTAAATTTCTGACAGTCTTTAACCCTGTGCTGATCACTGCCGCAACCTGTACACTTGTTATGTTTCTTCCAACAAACATCCTCAGTGTGGCCCTGGCGCTGACAGAAGCTGCACTGCTGGTGACGTCTTGTAACAGTGCCTCTCGAAGGAGCTCTGTAAGTAGAGGTAGCTGAACTACCCTGCTATGAACGGGAAACTGCTGGACGGAACTGACTCTGAGTCTGACTCTGGACTGGTCGTGCCTGAGTCTGAGTAGGTCCGGTGTAACTCTGAGTCTGTCTCGGTTGTGAACCCTGCCCAACTGATACAGCCTGCCCCTAGTACCCTTGACTCTGCGACTGAAACCGTTTACTCGATTGACTGGTCTCGGCTAACACATCGGCCTTCCGTTTCTCATATCTCGAGGCAGCTCGGACTACTGCAGCATAGTTAGGAAAATCATTTGAAGACAAGTTCATCATAATATCCCTCCTCAAACCCAGGATGAACCTCTGGATCTTCATGTCCTCCGGCTGAATCAAAGCTGGTGCATAACGGGAAAGCCGGGTAAAAGTAGCCTCGTATTGATCTACCGTCATACTTCCCTGCTTCAAGTTTATGAACTCCGTTTGTCGCCTCTCGCGGGAAACTACCGATATATACTTGTCTCGAAATTCTCAGACAAAGTCGGCCCACGAATGATGAACTCCCTCAGCTCCCCATTTCTCACTGATGGTATTCCACCAATCTTCAGTATCACCCTCGAGAAGGAAAGTAGCATAAGTAATCTTCCTGTCATCATGGCACTCCAGTATTGCTGCCACTCTCTCGAACTTCCTTAGCCACATCTCAGCTTTCATATCGTCCGGCTCCCCAAAGAAAGTATAGGCCCCATGATGTATAAACCGGTCATACAGATTCCCTCCGGTAGGACCACTACCTCCGGCTCTCGCAGCCTGATTACCTCCAATGACCCTTGGCTGACCCTGTTGTGTAACAAACTGGGCGATAGTGTTCATAGCAGTGGCCATCGTGGCCAAGATCTGTGCAGTGCTCGGTTCTTGAACCTGCGGTACATTTTCGGCCACCTCAGCTTCTTGTCCATGAACCCCCTCGGGTTCTCCACCAACATTCGGATTATCAGCACGACGGCGAGGCCCCATCTCGAATAGCTAGAATGCAAAGTGTTATGACAGGTATATATAAGTATATATGCAGTTTACAAGTAAACACATAAAGAAAGTCCAATTAGATTCACATAAAGTCAAGTACATAGAAGTTCAAATAGATATTCCACATTCTTGAAGTACACATAAATCACTAGATCATACTTGACATTCTAGACTCTTGATATTCCATTTCCATGCTAGCATGTTCATTCCTTATTCAAATTTCACTTAAGTCAATCAAAATCAAGGACTCGTGTATTCACAAAGTCACATAACAAATCTCTACCCACAGACCGAGAAATTTAACCCGGCTTCATGCAATATATAGCTCTGATACCACTTAAATGTCACGCCCCGACCCAACCCCCAAGCTAAAGGTTAAGTCCGGACCCGACACACGGACAGAGTCTCCCCTGTACCGTGGACATTCTAAAAACCTGTAAACACTCAAACAAAGCCCCAACAATACAATACAAGCTTTTCTTAAACAAACAACAAAGTTCTAAGGCCATCCGAGCCTTATAGTACACAATAGTTCCAAAGCACACAAGCATGCGAGAACTTATTATCAACATAGTTTTATAATCATGACATCCTAGGAAATCAATTAAACATAATTGAAAGATCAAACATTTCTACTTTAAGTCATTCACTCCCAAGCAAGCAAAGCGAATAGAAGTAGATCATAAGTTATTACAGTTCATAGGCTTTCAAAGCTACAACACAACCAACTAGTCTTCAATTTATATAACAAACATATACATAGCCCTTGAGCTACAAAATAGTACATAAAGTAATCAGATGAATCTTCCACATAGCAGCAAATTCATTAACCACCTCAAGCTATCAGGCACAGCAACTAAGGTAAAGGCTCAATCTGAACTTCTTCTTCCTCAATTAACTCAACAAGCTGGGGATCACCCTCAGCGTCTCCTGAAACAGATATCGAGGTATGAGTAACCACTGTTGCCTAGTGAGGGATATAGTCCCGGGACGTGCAATGCGACAGATAATACAATTATACAATAATAGCACTTAAACAATTAAAGAAACAATGATAACTTAAATAACCACACATTTAAAAGGATACATTTCACACAATCCCCTATACACCAATCTTCACAAGTCTTCAATCACGATCCACGAACCACGAGCACGATCACGATAAGCAGGCATAATCCCCAAACACTCCAGTGGGTGTACTCCGGATGTACCCCGATAATCCTACGACCCAACATCCCCTGGCAATCTCCGGACCAGGCGAATGAGGGAATAGGGCACGGAGTTTGAATATCCACCGGCAAGCCCTCTGCCGCCCAGCCGATATTCAACATATCCGCCCCTGACACTATGGTTGCGCAACCACGATGCAATGCACTTAACGATGGCAAGTTAATAGCAATAATATAAGCATTAACACATATGAGGATCAACAAAGTAGGTTGACCTCAATGCAATTAGAATAGAACAATTATATAAGTAAATATGCAATTTTACAAAGAGACATTAGCAAGATAAGTTTAGAATCATACCAAAAGCTCCAAATCAACTTAAAATCACTTATAAACACTCAAGAAGTCACGTCATGGGTTTAGAAGTGTGAGACAATCTAAATTGCACCTAAAACCCTTTATTTTTCGAACTATTTCTCTTCCAAACCAAGGTTAATATTTCCATTTTCAAAGGAAACTCTCCCAACCTTCTAACTAACCCTCAAGGTACCCTCTTAACCCTCTAACTCATTCAAATGCCCGCGATTACCCCGAAAGCCCCAAATTCCCTCTTATGGCTTTAAACTACACGTACAATGTCCGGGCTACAACCAAGGGATATCAAGGCTTCTATAGCACCTAGGTAGCCTAAGGATATTAGAATTGAAGCCCGAATACACCCGGATTCGCATTAACCCCGAAAGCCCCAAGTTAAAGTCGTCTATTTTCCATTTTAAGCGATTTAAAGACAATGCAAGTGCACGGGGCTATTAGGTTACCTTCACTAGCACCTAAGGCATCTATTAGAAGCATTGAATCAAGCTAATTCGAGCAATTACGCAAAACCCTAGAAAAACATCACTATTCACCCAAAATTTCAAATTAACGATTCTAACCGTTTAAAAAGCGAAACAACGGCTCAAATGTGTTCTCTAGCATTCATATAGATGGTATATTAGCATAGATAACTCATACAATAGCATTTGATCACATTTTCAACAAATCAAGAAATTGACAACTATTTAGAAATGCAAAAACAAGCCGTGAAATCCCTCACCAAAGCATGTAGGAGCACCTAGGAACCTTGCACACACCCTACACTAGTTGCTCAAGGCTTGGCTTGGCTTGAATTGAAGAGTTGAAGATGAAAAATTCCTCCCAAGTGCAAAGAGGGGCTGTCGGGTTTGGGCTCCTGTTTTCAGCTTTTAATTTTTTTTTCTTTTGCATTTTGTGAGCTTAGGTGATATATAAAAGGGGCTAATTTGAGGTGGGGTCATTTGGGTGCTTAAGTGATCTATTATAATGCGCGTTGCTAGCTCCAAAACGAGGCTAATGTATAAAACTTAGGCTAGCTAATTAAATCTATAAAGTTATTACATAACACTATTCACTTGACTACTAAAATCATTTTCAAAATGAGCTCTCCTATCGCCTCTAGCTCAAATGCACATTTTTTCCACTACTTTTACAATTAATATGATTTAATAAAAATGCTAATTAACTAATAGAAGGCATGTGACGCCCGGGTTTTAGCAATGCATTTAATTACTGTTGCATCTCTTGTTTGCGCATTTACTTCTATGCCTTATTAACTGACTTTGTGACTACTATTCACTCCGTTTTTGAACTACTTTCTATTAGTTAATTAGCATTTTTATTAAATCATATTAATTGTGAAAGTAGTGGAAAAAATGTGCATTTGAGCTTAAGGCGTTAGGAAGGCTCGTTTAGAAAATGACTTTAGTAGTTGAATGAATAGTGTTACGTAACTAACTTAGGTAATTAATTAGCTAGCATATATTTTATCACCTTAGGCTCGTTTCTAAGCTTACTACGCACATTATATTAGACCACCTAAGCACCCAAAAGACCCCACCTCAACTTAACCCCTTTATTATAACATTTAAGCTCATAAAATGCAAAAGAAAAAAAAAATAAAAAGCTGAAAACAGAGGCAGGAACCCGACAGCAGCTAGGGAGAAAAAGGAAGAAATTTTGCTCACCAAGCCTCCAAACCAAGCCTCTCCAAGCCTTGAGCAACTAGTGTAGGGTGTTTGCAAGGTTCCTAGGTGCTCCTACGCGTAGTGGTGAGGGATTTCACGATTTGTTTTTGCATTTTTAAATAGTTGCTAATTTATTGATTTGTTGAAAATATGATTATATGCCATTGTAAATGTTATCTATGCTAATATACTATCTATATGAATGCTAGAGAACACATTTGAACCGTCGTTTCGCAATTTAAACGGTTAGAATCGTTAGTTTGATTTTTAGGGTGAATAGTGACGTTTTTTCTAGGGTTTGTGTAATTGATCGAATTGGCTTGAATTAATGCTTCTAATTGATGCCTTAGGTACTAGTGAAGATAATCAAATAGCCCCGTACACTTGCATTGCCCTTAAATCGCCTAAAAATGGAAAATAGCCGACTTTAACTTGGGGCTTTTGGGGTTAATGCGAATCCGGGTGGTTTTGGGCTTCAATTCTAGTATCCTTAGGTTACCTAGGTGCTATAGATGTCTTGGTATCCCTTGTTTGAAGCCCGGACAATGTAGGTATGGTTTTAAGCCAAAAGAGGGAAATTGGGGCTTTCGGGGTATACACGTGCATTTGAATGAGTTAGAGGGTTGAGAGGGTACCTTGGGGGTTAGTTAGAAGGTTGGGAGAGTTTCCTTTGAAAATGAAATCATTAACTTGGGTTTGGAAGAGAAATAGTATGTAAAATAAAGGGGTTTAAGTGCAATTTCGTTTGTCTCACATTTCTAAACCCACGGCATGACTTCATGAGTATTTATATGTGATATTAAGTTGGTTTGGTGCTTTTGGTGTAATCCTATGCTTATTTTGTATATGTTCACTTGTAAACTGCTTATTAACTTCTATATTTGCTTCTATCCTAATTGCAACGAGGTCAACCTACTTTGTTGATCCTCATATGTGTTAATGCTTATATTATTGCTATTAACTTGCCATCGTTGAGTGCATTGCATAGTGGTTGCGCAACCATAGTGTCGGGGCGGATGTGTTGAATATCGGCTGGGCGGCAGAGGGCTTGCCGGTGGATATTCAAACTCCGTGCCCTATTCCCTCATTCGCCTGGTCCGGAGATTGCCAGGGGATGTTGGGTCGTAGGATTCGGGGTACATCCGGAGTACACCCACTGGAGTGATTGGGGTTATGTCGGCTTATCGTGATCGTGCTCGTGGTTTGTGGATCGTGATTGAAGACCAGTGAAGATTGGTGTATAGGGGATTGAGTGAAATGTATCCTTTTAATTGTGTGGTTATTTAAGTTATCATTGTTTCTTAAATTGTTAAAGTGTTATTGTTGTGTAATTGTATTATCTGTTGCATTGCACGCCCCGGGACTATATCCCTCACTGGGCAACAGTGGTTGCTCATACCTCGATATTTGTTTCAGGAGACGCTGAGGGTGATCCCCAGCTTGTTGATTTAGTTGAGGAAGAAGAAGTTCAGATCGAGCCTTTACCTTAGTTGCTGTGTCTGATAACTTGAGGTGGTTAATGATTTTGTTGCTATGTGGAAGACTCATCTGATTACTTTATGTACTATTTTGTAGCCCAAGGGCTTTGTATATGCTTGTTGTATAAGTCGAAGATTAGATGTTTGGGTTGTGGCTTTGAAAGTCTACGAACTGTAATAACTTTTATTCTTGTCTTATTTCCTTGCATGCTTGGGAGTGGATAGTTGATGTAGAATGCTTTATCCCTTAAGTTGTTTTATTGATTTCCTAGAATGTTATGATTATAAGACTATGCTGTCAACTAGTTCTCGCATGCTTGTGTGTTTTGGAGATATTGTGTACTATAAGGCTCGGATGGCCTTATAGCTTTATTGTTTAATTGAGAAAAGCTGTATTGTATTGTTAGGACCTTGTTTAAGTGTTTACAGGTTTTTAGAATATCCACGGTACAGAGGAGACTCTGTCCGTGTGTCGGGTCCGGACTTAACCTTTAGCTTGGGGGTTGGGTCGGGGCGTGACAAGGCAGTTTATAAATGGCGTGAATAGTAGTCACAAAAGTCAGTTAGTAAGGCACAGAAGTAAATGCGCAAACAAGGGATGCAACAGTAATTAAATGCATGGCTAAAACTCAGGCGTCACAGCCTATGCTGCACCATGGTGCGTGCATGGGACGCCTATGCTGTGCCATGGTGCGCGCATGGGGCGCCCATGCTGTGTCAGGTTTCACACAAGTGGCTCCCTTGCGGCGCCATGGTGCGAGCATGGGGCGCCCATGCGGCGCGATGTTACGCTCATAGGGCGCCCATGCTGATCGATGGTGCGTTCGTATGAGGCGCCCATGCGGCTCGATGCCGCACGATGGTGCGCGCATAGGGCGCCTAAGCCGCGCAATGGTGTACACATGCAACGCCCATGACGCACGCATAGGGTGCGCATGCCGCTCGTTGATACACTCATGGGGCGCTCATGCCGCGCGATGGTGTGCTGGCATGGGGCGCCCATGCGGCGCGGTACAGCACGTTGGGGCGCACATGGAGTGCCCATGCTACACGATGGTGCACGTATGGGGCACCCATGTGCCGCGCTGGTGCACTCATACGACGCCTATGCCCTGCGCTGGTGCACGCATGCGACGCTATTGGGGCATGAAATGGGCATTGGTTTGGTGCGCGGCAGGGGCATTATGGGGGTACGCTTGGGAGACAATGGGGGACGATGGAGGACGGCTTGGGCACTACTTAGGGACGTTGGGCACGACGGGCGATGCTAGACCTTCGGGGGTATTGAGGGCCATGCGTAATGTTTTATAACACAAATGTGACATTGATGTGCTTTTAGAATTGGTTTCCAATTCTACAAAGTAGTCTTAACAATGACCCTTCCCGACAAACACTTCGTCACATTTGGGAGGTGAATTAGATTAATCGGCTTCCCAATCTATCCAAACAAATTTTTCACACCAAATGTCATCTAAATGAATTAATGTATTAATTAATATGAATTTTCCAAAATTTTCTAGTATTTTTTATGATTTTTCCCTATTTTTCATAATTATGTAAGGATAATAAAAAATATTTTTGATTCCCAATTGATCCAAAAAAACAATTTCACAACAAATATTATCTAAACAAATTAATGTATGAATTATTATAAAATTTTCAGAATTTTCTAGTACTTTTTCTGATTTTTCCTTATTTTTTGCATTTATTAAATATTTAAAATTATTTTTTCAAAAAAATAATCTTGAAGCATTTGGGTATCATATCCTAACAATGAGCAGCAAGTTGGGTAAGAAGATCATGCCTAATAGGGGCTCTAATAGTGTAAAACACCCATTATGAATCTCTAGCAAAATGTACGCTACTGTTGTCACTTGGATTTTTGCACCTAAATGTACTATAGGGAGGTATGTGGTGTCAAGCCCCCTGGTTGAGGTCCATGATAGGGGTCGTTGTGGGCACTTCGTGGCACATTGTGGGCTATATCGTGGGTTATATTATGGGCATAAATGCCTACCGAGTGAATGACGTCGTGGTATTGCATTGCATACCTGGGCATCGGGGTCGTGCCATCCTCACCCCTCGTCCCCCGGCATGTCCCTCAGCGCGGCACCAGGATGGCTAATAAGGAACGTGGTGGCTTCCCTAGCCCCTCATTATCCATCTTGGTGCCGCAGCACCGTCGGCGTCATTTTGATGGCTAATGAGGGGGCGAGTGGTTGTCCAAGAACAAAACTAGCTATCATTGTGCCACCAGCTAGGCACACGTTGGGGAACATTCCCATCTCTTGACGCACCATCGGGCCTGTGCGATGCGCAAATCGCCTAGTACACGAAGCTATAGCCGTTGTTGAGTGGATACGCACGACCATGGTATAGTGTCGTGGCGATCCAAGCCCCACGTGGGCTTGGGTGACTCTTGGGGGATAGTGGAGGCATGCGTGATGTGCGAATTGCCTAGTACAGGCGGCATTCGCTTTCGTTAAGCAACGACGCGAGCATTGCAATTAGACGATTGCTGATGCTTCAATGTCGTGGCAATCCAAGCACCATGCGGCCTTGAAGTCGTCCCCCAGTTGGTTCCGACGGGCCTGTGTGGTGCGCGAATCACCTAGCACACAATGCCATGGTCCTTACTGAGCCGTAATGCGAAAAACGTGATCTAGTGTCGTGGCGATCCAAGCACCGGGAGGGCAGGAAGTTTGCTTGTCTTGTTCTGTGCATGTGGGTGCATATAGGGAAAATGTAGGGGACTGCAAGATGCACGAATCGCCTAGCACACGGCTTTGGCTTTCGTTAAGCAACGACGTGAGCGTTGCGATGAGACGATGGCTAAAGCTTCAATGATGTGGCGATCCAAGCACTGTGCGCCTCGAAGCCGTCCCATGGTGTGTTCCCACCGGCCTGTGCGATGTACGAATTGCCTAGCTCACGATGCCGCAGTCCTCGCTGAGTTGTAATATGACAGACGTGGTTTAGTGTCGTGGCGATCCAAGCACCACGTGGGCAGAAAGTTTGCTTGTCCCGTTTTGTGCGTGTAAGTGCATATAGGGGGAGGGTGGGGGACTGCGTGATGCGCGAATCGCCTAGCACACGGCATTGGCTTTCGTTAAGTGACGATGTGAGCATTACGATAAAACGATGGCTAGAGCTTCAATGTCGGGGCGATCCAAGCACCGTGCTGCCTCGGAGCTGTCCCACGGTATATTCCCACTGGCCTGCGCGAATCGCCTAGCACACGATGCCATGGTCCTCGCTGAGTCGTAATGCGACGGACGTGGTCTAGTGTCGTGGCAATCCAAGCACCGCGTAGGCAGGAAGTTCATTTTTAGTTGGTACCTCAATTGCATGCAATTAGTGCATGGTCGGGCACCACGAAGTAGGCCTTTAAGCTTACGAGTGCGGCAGACGTGGCCCATGGTGCATCGCTTGATCTCTCAGATACGGCATACCATGACGGTATGGGGTCCTTGGCCTCTCTTTGCCCAAAACTAGCGTTTGTCGCTAACCGCGTACGACGGTCGTGTGCTCGTCTCGAGCTGTCGACCCTTAGGGGACGACGTGCTTCATGCGACGCCGGCGTCAGTGAGGAATGCTACCTGGTTGATCTTCCTAGTAGTCATATGCTTGTCTCAATGATTAAGCCATGCATGTGTAAGTATGAACTAATTCAGACTGTGAAACTGCGAATGACTCATTAAATCAGTTATAGTTTGTTTGATGGTATCTACTACTCGGATAACCGTAGTAATTCTAGAGCTAATATGTGCAACAAACCCTGACTTCTAGAAGGGATGCATTTATTAGATAAAAGGTCGACGCGGGCTCTGCCTGTTGCTGCGATGATTCATGATAACTCGACGGATCGGACGGCCCTCGTGTCGGCGACGCATCATTCAAATTTCTTCCCTATCAACTTTCGATGGTAGGATAGTGGCCTACCATGGTGGTGACGAGTGACGGAGAATTAGGGTTCGATTCCGGAAAGGGAGCTTGAGAAACGGCTACCACATCCAAGGAAGGCAGTAGGCGCGCAAATTACCCAATCCTGACATGGGGAGGTAGTGACAATAACTAACAATATCAGGCTCAAAGAGACTGGTAATTGGAATGAGTACAATCTAAATCCGTTAACGAGGATCCATTGGAGGGCAAGTCTGGTGCCAACAGCCACGGTAATTCCAGCTCTAATAGCGTATATTTAAGTTGTTGCAGTTAAAAAGCTCGTAGTTGGACTTTGGGATGGGTCAGCCAGTTCACCTCAAGTGTGCACCAGTCGTCTCGTCCCTTCTGTTGGCAATGCAATCCTGACCTTAACTGGCCAGGTCGTGCCTCCAGCGCTATTACTTTGAAGAAATTAGAGTGCTCAAAGCAAGCCTACGCTCTGTATACATTACCATGGGATAACATTATAGGATTTCGATCCTATTGAGTTGGCATTCAGGATCGGAGTAATGATTAACATGGACAGTCGGGGGCATTCGTATTTCATAGTCAGATGTGAAATTCTTGGATTTATGAAAGACGAACAACTACGAAAGCATTTGCCAAGGATGTTTTCATTAATCAAGAATGGAAGTTCGGGGCTCGAAGATAATTAGATACCATCCTAGTCTCAACCATAAACGATGCTGACCAGGGATTGTCGGATGTTGCTTTTAGGACTCCGCCGGCACCTTATAAGAAATCAAAGTTTTTGGGTTCCGGGGAGAGTATGGTCGCAAGGGTGAAACTTAAAGGAATTGACGGAAGGGCACCAACAGGAGTGGAGCCTGCAGCTTAATTTGACTCAACATGGGGAAACTTACCAGGTCCAAACATAGTAAGGATTGACAAACTGAGAGCTCTTTTTTGATTCTATGGGTAGTGGTGCTTGGTCGTTCTTATTTGGTGGAGCGATTTGTCTGGTTAATTTTGTTAACGAACGAGACCTCAGCCTGCTAACTAGCTATGCGAAGGTATCCCTCTGCAGTTGGCTTCTTAGAGGGACTACAACCTTTTAGGCCGTAGAAGTTTGAGGCAATAACAAGTCTGTGTTGCCTTTAGATGTTCTGGGCCATACGCGCGCTACACTGATGTATTCAACGAGTCTTTAGCCTTGGCCGACAGGCCCGGGTAATCTTTGAAATTTCAACGTGATGGGGATATATCATTGTAATTGTTGGTCGTGAACGAGGAATTCTTAGTAAGAGTGAGTCATCAGCTCGCGTTGACTACATCCCTGCCCTTTGTACACACCGCCTGTCACTCCTACTAATTGAATGATCCGGTGAAGTATTCGGATTGCAGCGACTTGGGTAGTTTGCTACCCGCAACGTCGCGAGAAGTCCACTGAACCTTATCATTTAGAGGAAGGAGAAGTCGTAACAAGGTTTCCGTAGGTGAACCTGCGGAAGGATCATTGTCGAACCCTGTGAAGGCAGAACAACCTGCATACCCATTTAAACAATGCGGGGTCGACGCGGGGGAGGCAGCTCGTCCCCAACCCACGCGTCGGTCCCGAGTCTGGGCGAACGCCCTGCAAATAACGAACCCCGGCGTGGAATGCACCAAGGCAAACGAAATACAAGGGATTGTCTATCCTTGCCCCGTTCACGGTATGCAGGGTTAGGCCTCGGTCCCTTACGATACAAAAAAAACTCTCAGCAACGAATATCTCAGCTCTCGCATCGATAAAGAACGTAGCGAAATGCGATACTTGGTGTGACTTGCAGAATCCCGTGAACCATCAAGTCTTTGAACGCAAGTTCTGCCCGAAGTCGTCAGGCCGAGGGCACACCTTCCTGGGCGTCATGCATCGCGTCACCCCCCTTGGCCCCGTGCCCCAACACTAGGATGTTGGGTTTGTGCACGGGGGTGGATTGTGGCTTCTTGTGTCTCCAGGTGCGGTTGGTCAAAATGCGAGTTCGGCACGACGGCCGTCACGACAAGTGGTGGTTGGTCCATTCAACTCGCGAGTTATCGTGCGTCATTTCGTCGTGCGTACAGGACTTCAGACAGACCCTCTGGCTTAATGCGCTATGACCGCGACCCCAGGTCAGGCGTGATTACCCACTGAGTTTAAGTATATCAATAAGCGGAGGAAAAGAAACTTACAAGGATTCCTTTAGTAACGGCAAGTGAACCGGGAACAGCCCAGCTTGAGAATTGGGCAGCTCTGTCGTCCGAATTGTAGTATGAAGAAGCGTCCTCAGCGATGGACTAAGCCCAAGTCCCCTGGAAAAGGGCACTAGAAAGGGTGAGAGCCCTATCGTGCCCGGACCCTGTCGTACCATGAGGCGCTGTCGGCGAGTCGGGTTGTTTGTGAATGCAGCCCTATGCGGGCGGTAAATTCCGTCCAAGGCTAGATATGGGCGAGAGACCGATAGCGAACAAGTACCGCGAGGGAAATATAAAAATGACTTTGAAAAAAGAATCAAAGAGTGCTTGAAATTGTCCGGAGGGAAGCGGATGGGGGTCGGCGATGTGCCCCAGTCGTATACGGAACGGCGAGAGCCGATCCACCGATCGGCTCGGGGCACGGACCAGCGCGGATTGAGGCGGCGGTAAAAGCCCGGGCAGTAAATATGCCCGCGGAACGCCGTCGCCTCGATCGTGGCAGGGCAACGCGCGCCTTCGGCGTGCTTTGGCATCTGTGCTCTCCAGGTACTGGCCTACGAGCTCCCCATTCGACCAGTCTTGAAACACGGACCAAGGAGTCTGACATGTGTGCGAGTCAACGGGTGTGTAAACCCGCAAGGCGTAAGGAAGCTGATTGGCGGGATCCCCCCGGGGGGTACACCGCCGATCGACCTTGATCTTCTGAGAAGGGTTCGAGTGTGAGCATACCTATCAAGACCCAGAAGATGGTGAACTATGCCTGAGCGGGCCAAAACCAGAGGAAACTCTGGTAGAGGCCCGCAACGATACTGTAACACTCCAAATATATGGTCTACTTTTTAGTAGATTAATTGTTACCTCTAATTAAGGTGGTTAATTTTTATAGTTGTGACCTTTGCTTAGTGGGAGAGGTTTGAAAATTAAAAAAATGAAAGTTTGAGATCAAAGTGGAATATTGGAATTTTAGTGACTTAAGGAGACTTAAAACTAGTCATTCGGTTAGAGGATAATATCATCAACGTTAAAATTCTTCATCCAGACGTCTCAAAGCGAGAGGAAAAGAAAAAAAAAAGAGAAAAGACAAAAAAACGAAGAGACAATCTGACTTTTTCCAATTGCTTGATCATGAAGCCTTTGCTTATATTACCAAAGAGACTGAATTCGCGAGGTAAGTGGAATTCTCCCTTTGTAACTCGATCCCTTGCGAAAATACGAAATTGTTATCATTGTTAGTGGTACATGATACTGTCTTTGTTATAGTATTCCACTTTTGTTATGAATATCGATGGAAATAATTTCAAATTTTCATTCTTGACATGAGGCTATTCTCCTCAAGTTCCATCAGTTTATCGATACTTCTCCAGGA
The DNA here is from genome assembly GCA_037974665.1 of Ehretia macrophylla. Taxonomy (NCBI): domain Eukaryota; kingdom Viridiplantae; phylum Streptophyta; class Magnoliopsida; order Boraginales; family Ehretiaceae; genus Ehretia; species Ehretia macrophylla. The sequence goes on from CM075767.1 coordinate 43,848,024, forward strand.
TATACTCTTTGTTCCTTGTCATATTGTTTCATCATTTTTCAGTCACCTATTCATGAGATTGAAAAATTGTCTTGAACCTTAATTCTTATTCATTGTTGCTGGCTCATACATCTAATTTATTAAAACAGTTAATGCGTGAAATGAGTTGCAATAAAAAGAAAAGGCGGCAGCAAATTTGGTTTTCCACCGTTTTCACATGGTTGAGCTCTTACTCGTTCTTATGCATAAATCGTCCACATTTTTTAAAGGATTCAATTATGCTTTGGTTTCATTGAGATTTTCTTTCTATTTTTCTCACTTTACGAGTTATTATTATTATTATTTTATATCAAACAATTGACTTTTGAAATGTTTTATGACCACCAATGGTCAATTTCGAGCACCCTTTTTCTTTTTATTTCCTTTCCTTCCATCTTATTATATATATATATATATACTTTTTTTACTCGCAATCATAGATATGTGTATCTGAATTCCTCTTTATGGCTGTGAATTACTAATGGTACTAATACTATTACAGTACCGCAATACAGATATTATTACTGTGTTGCACTTGCGGATACTGTTACCGCCATTGTTTGATTGGGGGCCCTATATTTATTACTGAACTAATAAACCGTTGTTGTACGGGTTAAATGCAGCCACAGCTTTTGTCCTATGATGTGCATTGCAATATTTTGATCGAAATATTATGGTTTACTCTTGCATATGAGTTTTCAGTCAGCTCACTCATATAATATTCTATATGTGTCTTGTGCCAAACGCATTTGATCTAGTGAATTACTTAAATTATTGAAATTTCATCAATAGTGCTATTCTTTGGATCTTGAACAGTATTTTCCCCTTTGTTTCAGTCATTTGCTATCGCTTTCTTTGTGGGATGAATTCAATTACTGAGCTTTTGTTCACTCACTATATTTGATTCCGCCTTCTTTCTTTGCAGTTAAGTCAGATTAAGTGCTTAAGTATTTGGGGACATCCGGATGTGATGGTGTGCACTAGATGAGAGCTCCTTTGTTTAGTATTTTTTTCCTTTAGTTATTTTGTGTCAAATTGAATAAATATTCGCATTACTTGGATTGAATGTCATTATTGAGGGATTTGACCTCACCTTTCCAATTTTATTTTACTGGAGATAATAACGGCATCTGGATATGGAGATTTGGGTTATATGAGATTCCGTCTGCTTAGTTTTATTTAGTGTGAAATTTGGAGAATATTTATAGTATTCTAAATTGAATGTAATATTTGAGGTACTTGATCTCATCTCTTAATATTTTTGAAATTTGTTAAAGTGTGATTTTGGTGGTCCTAAATTATGTACTTAATGGTTGTGCGCCTTGTGGGCTAGGGGTTTTGTACCCTTTAAGCACGCGGCATGTCACGCATTTCAATTACTTTTGGGGCGTGACAGAAGTGATATCAAAGCCAGGTTATGATAGTTTTGATATGATTGGATTTAGTGAGAGGTTACGTGGTGATCCTACAGTTTAATATCTATTTTATAGAAGTGTTCGTGATTGTAGTTTGATTACCTTGTGGCCCTTATTGTGTGATTCAGAGTTATTAGTTGATAGTTACTTTAGGAATTGATGGTGCACAACTTTTCAGCATATTAAGTGACATGGTCGTTGGGGATACCAGTAGAGCCTTAGGTTTCAGATCACCAAACTAAATGGTAATGGTCAACAAAATTTTGATGAGTATAGGATTAACTGTATTTGCTTATTGGGGTTATTTTTGGGAAGTAGTTAAAATGGATGTTTAAGATATTGGAATCTTGTATCTTCCTTTAAGTGTTTAGAATTTTGAAATTATTGGATTTTGGTACATAATTTAGGGTTTGGAGTTATATGATATGTCGTCTAGTTTTGTTGACTTGTAGGACTATGAATTTTAGGGTCTCTTTCTCGCCTTGGTATTTATGTTACCTTGATGATTAAAATATTTTTGTTTTTCATCGAAAGTTTTGGGTATTATTTAATTTATATATATCCCTATCGTAATTTAAACTAAAATAAAATCCTAATACATCAGTCATCCTTCCTATTTCATGAATTTGAATTTCAGCTTGCAAAGTTTCAGCCAATGCTTTTAAACTTGTTAAGAATGTTGGCTGCACTTGAAGGTCATATTTTGATTGTTTATTAACTTAAGCCATATTTTGATCATTTATTAAATTACACATTGTTTATGTAAAATTTGGTTGTTGACAGTAAAGTTTTTGATACCAAACACGTTGCTTATGTTTGAAAAAAAAATATCCCTCTTTCCTTCGTCGTGCTAAATACTCTGTCCTTTTGCAACTCATACATGCTGGTTATTTCTTTCTTTGACGGCTTGATAAAGAACATTCTTGCTTTTATATTAATATTCAGCGTCTTCCCTCTTCAACTTGGAATTTTTTCTAATCTTTCTTGATAAATTACTAATAGTGTTACTTTTGTACCAGTGGTTATGGATTTTCTTCCTTAGTAGTGAATCGCCTGGCACAAGCCTAATGAAATAAAACAAATGATGCTACCATGAGGTCTTTGTGTCGATTTTCCTACCAAAGTATTTTTATTATATGAATTATTGAATTTTGTCTTGGTTTTGTAAAATGTATCTACCTCTTTATTAAACTTGGAACCTAATTCTCTTCATGACCGCATGAAGATGTATTTTAATATTGGGGTTTGGAGATTAAACCTTTTGGAAAGAAATACAATTTGTTCTTTTATCTGACCACTATTTTAACCCACAAATTTTGGCCTTTGATATTTACTATTCTAAAATTTTGACGATTTGAATATTACAGATATTGGACAATGATATACTTTAATTAATGAATATGGGTCAATTTGAAGTTTAAAACTTGGATACTGACATGGTGAGTTGTTTTTTTATTTTTGTTATTCCTAAGCAAAAGTTGGAAAAGACATTACAGAAAAATTTGAGCCATTTTATTCGATCCCCCTATCAAATCTAACCCAATTGTATCTTCCATTCCTTGCAACTTGTAAATGAAAGTAGTTAGAGGGAATTGTGTTAGAAGCTGATGCATATGTTGCAATAAGATTATGGACAGGTAAATCTCCGAAAAGTGTCAGTTATTATCTCCTATTGCAAATGTTAGAAATACTTTGTAGGCTGTCAAGTGGATAAAAATTAATGGATGTGAATAGAAGTGAGATTATTCTGGTCGTTGCATCTTTCCCTATAAGGTTGGGTTTGCGAGATTTGATATGGTTTAGAATTTGGCTTGACAGATTTGTTTCGAATTTTGGCACAGTGAAAAAAGATAAGCAGACATAAGTTTCTTGCTTACCCCTATGTGAAGCAAATGAGCTTTTATTCCTTATTTTTTTTATTTCTAAATTGTGCAAGTGTTATCTATTCTGTATTAGATTCCGATTATGAAATTTTGATATCATATGTGTTGAGGTCGGATTTCAAACAGTTGAGCTGGTCGGTTACGCTTGCCAAGTTGAACTTTCAGGTTGGCCTTCGAGTTGAACTCTTCAGGTCGGCTACCTGACCTGCACAAGGAAAAGGAAGGAAAAGGCGGGGTGATGACCCAAATTTTCCCTTCAGGCGTGCTAATGATTAGTATGTCCGAGCTGGCAAGATAGCTGAGAGTATTTAATGACGAGTTACCTTTGAAATGAAGGGGGGAGCTCTATTTATACTAAATTCGGACCTGACAACATTTAATGCGGTGTAACTTTATGTCCCATCAAGGCAGCTAGCACCGAGGTCGGGGTTTTCCGAGGTCGGGGTGAAGTACGATCAGAATCCAGGTTGGGCATTAGCTGAATATATTCAGCTTGGCTCGGATTAGCCCGCCTCAGCTCAGCGTGGGCATCTTACTTCAGCTCGGGATTCCCCTCGTCAATCCCTTCCCCCCCCCCTCCCCCCAAGTCGAGATCGAGAAAGTGAGATCTAGATTTGGAAGTTGTTCCCGAGTTGGAGGTGCCCGACCCCGGCAGAGTGGGGATGGCCACGTCAGCGATGTATACCCTTCAGATAGCTGACAAGTCACTTGACAGTTATGACAAGATGCGACGTTTGGGATTCCCGAGGTGGATGCAGGAGTTGCCTATAAATAGGGCCTTGTTATCCGAGGTTCATTTCATACTTTTGCTTACGAACTTCAGAGCTTTCAGGTCGGATACAAGAGTGGTCGGACACTTTCAACTCGGCAAAAAGCTTCTCGGGGTATTCAGCTCGGGGTAAATTAGCTCGGAGCCAATTTAGTTCGGGTCACCTTCCACAGCTAGAGCCGTAGGTACGTCCCGACTCCCTTTAGTTATTCCCGTACATATATTTTCAATTTATAGGCAGGATGGGGAGGTCGGAGTCGGAAGATTCCCAGATAATGGAGGCGAGATCCTACGGAGGAGACGAGAGTCCGTCGAGCTCAGAATCTACCTCGGATAGAGGTCAAGGTGACTCACATGGATTAGCTCGGCAATCTGGGCTCAAGGAGAGTGATGACGATTGCCAAGTGATTGGGGTCAGGCAGGCACAAGAGGAGGCCGAGGCGGATCCTTTGGTCGACCTGGGAGACTTGGAAGATAGAGAAGATGAGGAGCCGCTGAACCAGTTGGAGGGGGTCGAGATGCCCCAAGAGTACTTAGCTGGAGTCTCTACGGTTGAGCCGATTGAAGCAGTCCCAGCAGCTCGACTACAACCAGTGCTTCTTCAGCTCAGGGGAAGAAGATCGAGCAGCTGTTCACCTGTTGCAAGCATGAGTGCCATTCCACGGTGCAAATGGCTAACGCTAGGCTGAGGAACTGGTCAGTGGACCAACATCACAAGCTGAAGGTTGCAGGTCGGCGTGAATCGGCTTGCTATCCTCTTCCTGACCATTTCACCATCTATGACCTTGCATTCGATGTTATTCAGCTCCCTCTTCCTAGCTTCGTTACCAACATCTTGAACTATTTCGAGCTTAGCCCAAGTCAGATGTCGCCGAATGGTGTGGTGGTGGTATTCTATGTGTTCTGCCTCGAGAAGAAAGTAGAGCTGACCCTGTACTGATTTAGACATTTCTTTGTGTGCAAGCCCAACCCCAAACAACTAGGGTGGTTCCATTTCGCAGCTCGGGTCGGTAACTCCATATTCACAAAGTGGCATTCTTCCAACAAGGGTTGGCACAATGACTATTATTGGGTGAACCCGGGATGTAGGTCGGACTGGACTCTGAGCTTGAAGAAGAATGTCAATGATGATCCCAAGCTTTCGGATGAGGAACTCGAGGAAGTCGCGATGCTAAGGCGCGCGTCGAGGATGTTGATAAACATTGACAGTGTGCTCAAATGGGAGTGGATCTGGGAGTCCAAGCTATTTGGCAGGGAACCCGACCTCTCAAAGGATCATCCCAACCTGCTTCCCAAGCTTGAAGTGGATGCGGGGTCCAGCTCAGAAGAGGATCAGTTCGCAAGATCAGCGCCCGACCTCCCCGTCTCCTTGTCTACCGTCGTTCCCTTCAGTTTGCCTCGGGTTGTTTCTCACCTCTCTTCCTTGGTTTTTGCAGATATGGCGGATACGAGGAAGCTCGCGTATGCCCAGATGAAGAGAAAGAACGAGGCTAACGGCGAGGTCTCTGCTCGGTCCGGCTTGGGCTCCTCCGTCCCTCAGGAGCAGAGGCAGCGGCCTAAGGTCTCTTCTAAGGGGACGTCAGCGTTTCCCCAAACCAAAAGATCAAGCTCGGGCGTGGCGATCCCTGAGCGCTCAGCATCCCGCCCCGAAAATAGGAAACGGTCCCGGCCCGAGTACTCCGGGAAAGGCAAGGCCACGGAGGTGAGCCCTCCCAACAAGGATTTCGTGGAGGCAGCCAAGGTCACCCACAATCCCAAGCTGGCATCGGTCCCGGCAGAGCAGCTTTTGCTCGACCTGAGGACGGCCATAGTCACGGTAAGGCATATTTTACTGCGTTGATATGGTTAAGCTTTTTGGCTCGACTGACCATTCTGTCATCTTTTGCGCAGGCCGAGCCCCACATCCTTACTACACCTAGCTTGATCGCCCGAGCCCAGGCTCACTGCATCAAGCTCGAGCAATGATTCATCGACTCCCGAGCTGAGCTGGAGGCCCTGAGCGAGGATGCTTCCTAGAGCCAAAAAGCAGATGCAACAGAGATCGTCCGCCTGAAGAAGGAGCTCGAGGCGGAGAAGTCCCGGCACGAGGCCACAGCCACGGATGTCGAGCGCTTCAAGAAGGATAAGCGCGAGGCCGATGCGAAGTTTAAGGACCTCTTGGATCGGGTCAGCCCGCGAGGGGAGAAGGCAGTGGAAGCCTTTAAGTCCAACCAAGAGGCTGTGGACTGGCTAGCCACGGAGGGTGGGGCGATGGCCTGGTACGCCGAGTTAGAATACTACTTCCGCAGCCAAGTTGCAGCTCGGGAGAGAGCGAAGACCTTCTTCCCTACCACCAAGAACGATTACATCGAGATCTTGGAGGCTCCGCCCCAGGAATTCTAGGAGATTCCTGAGCTACCGGCAGACCTGACGTCCCAAGCCAAGGAGGTGGTGGAATTTGTCCAGAAGTGCTTGGACCAGGTCAGGAGATTCCTAAGCTACCGGCGCTCCTAAGTAAACTTTGTAATCGCCCAGGTCAGGCTTTTGTAATTTCACCCAAGTTGGGCTCCTTGTAACTTTGCATTTTCAAGTTTAATGAAATAATTGTTTTGCGTTTTATTTGAGTTTGTACGAATGTACTTTTCTCTTCGCAAATTTCTTAAGTAAGTGGGGTCGGACCAATTTAATGGGCCTTTCAAACTTAATTAAAATATAGGGAACCGAGCTGGACGTGATTAATAAATTATCATCCTAATCTAAGCTGGTTAACTAGGCAACTATATAATTTTTGCCGATCTGAACTCATCAGTCCGATTTAAAATTGGTCAAACTAATATTGACAAACGCTGAGTTCGAGTTTAGACCCAAACTAACGTCCCGACCTGAAGCCGGATTGGACCAAGTTGGACCTTAATCCGAACTGGCAAATTTAATCAAATTATTATTGACTATACCCGAGCTGGAACCTAGTCCGAGCTGGTTTACTTGAATCATTAGCTCGTGATTAAGCGTGGCCACTACGTTAATCCGAGTCGGGAGTAACTTTGTAGCTGAGGCACTTGGGCCCGGGTTGGGCATTGCGTTGGTTTGGTTGCTTGGGCCCAGGTCGGGCACTACACTGGTTTACAAAATGCATTGTATTGAATTTGTACATGAAGTACTTGGGCTCAAGAGCCGATTACAAGCAATGTTTTGGCTCAGGGCCTTAACAAAAGATTTCAGCTCAGGGGCTGTTACAAACAATTTCGGCGCAGGGCCGTTACAAGAAATTTCAGCTCAGGGCCGTTGCAAAAGATTTTGGCTCGGGGCCGTAACAAAAGATTTCGGCTCGGGGCCTTTAGACAAAATACCACTTCAGGTGTTCTGAGTGCCAGGCATTCTTCAATAGTTTCCCGTTCTTGTCGCGGAGGTAAAAGGTCCCGGGTCGGACTTCTTTCACGACTTCATACGGTCCCTCCCAGGTCGGGGAGAGCTTGTTACCCGAGCGCGGCAAAAAGATGGCCTTTATGAGTACAAGGTCACCAACCTTAATAGGCTTAGGCTTGACCTATTTGGCAAAGGCTCTTTGCATGGTAGCTTTGCTGGCCAACATTCTGATTTGAGCTTTAGTTCGGAGCTCTTCAGCGAGGTCGAGCTCTTCATGGATCCGTGCTCCGTTTATTTTTGGATCATGGTGGAGGGTTCTACTGGTCGGAGACCCGATCTCCACAGGCAGCATCACTTGAGTACCGAAGTTCAGCTCGAAGGGCGATTCTCTCGTTGCTGAGCTGGTGGTGGTCCGCTGAGCCCACAACACCTCGGGAAGAATCGATGCCCACTGGCCCTCTACTTCCTCTAGCTTGGTTTTCAGGCCCTACAAAATGATTTGGTTAGTCCTTTCAACTTGGCCATTACTTTGGGGGTGGGCAATAGATGAGAATCTGAGGTCAATCCCAATCTCAGCACATTTGCCTCAAAAGTATGTACTGTCGAATTGTTTGCCGTGGTCAGTGATGATGACCTTTAGCACCCCAAATCGGCAAATGATGTTTTTCCATACGAAATCCCAAGCTGCCTTTTCTGTTATTCTAGAGACACCTTCAGCCTCGGGCCATTTGGTGAAGTAGTATACAGCTACGAAGGCGTGCTTCTTTTGGCCGACAATGGTCAGCGATGGGCCGATGATATCTAGACCCCACTGATAGAATGGCAATGGGCTTATCATCACCGTGAGGTCTACCGCAAGTTTTCTCTGTACATTGGCGAACCTTTAGCAGGTGTCGTACTTTTTTACGTATTCTTTGGCATCTTGTTCTAAGGTTGGCCAGAAATAGCCTTGCCTCAATGCCTTCCAAGCTAGAGCTTTGCCTCCCAAGTGGTTTCCACATACCCCTTCATGGATCTCCCGGAGTACATAGTTTCCCTCCTCGGGTCCAACACATTTCAAGAGAGGCCAAGTATAGGCTCTCTTATAGAGTTGCCCGGCGATTATGACAAACCTTGAGGCCTGTTTCATGAGTTTTCGAGCTGCTTTTTCATCATCTGGGGTCATACCCCCCTCCAAGTAGTCCACGATTGGTTTGGTCCAATCTAGGCTTATATTGAGCTCGGCTACGGTTTGCACCCCTAACTGAATACTCAGTTCAGATACTTCTTCCACATGGACCAGGGCATGTCGGCTCTCGCCCAAGGCCAACCTGGACAGGTCATCAACCTTCATATTTTCCTCCCTCAGAATCTGCTGTATCATGAACCTTCTGAGCCCTGAGGTCAAATCCTTGACTCTGTTGAGGTAGGCCAGCATAGTATTATCCTTAGCTTCGAACTCTCCCGATATCTGACTAGAAACCAATTGAGAGTCGGTGCTCAGGTCGACTGTCTGTTCGCCGAGCTGAGCTGCAATTTTCAGTCTTGCGACTATTGCTTCGTACTCAGCTTCATTGTTGGACGCCGGAAAGGCGAACTTGAAGGAGTATTGGTACTTATGCCGGGTTGGGTCGAGGACGACTACTCTAGCTCCGCTTCCAGATTTCCCTGAGGCCCCATCTACATAGATCTTCCACACATCCTCTGGGTCATGCTCGGTTCGGCCAATGCACTCAACCACAAAGTCCGTGATGGCTTAGGCTTTGATGGCTGTTCTGGGCTGGTAGGTGATGTCAAATTGACTCAGCTCAACTGCCTATTTCAGCAGCCTGCTCGATGCTTCTAGCTTGTGCATGATGGACTTGAGCGGAGCATCCATCATGACCTTGATTAGATGAGCATCAAAGTATGGCTTTAGTTTCCTTGCTGCTGTGACGAGCGCGAGCGCGAGTTTTTTTAAGGAAGAGTACCTCGCCTCGACCCCCTGCAATGTTTTGCTGACATAATAGACCGCTTCTACTCCTTCCCTTCTTCATGGACTAGTGCTGCTGCCGCTGTTGTCCCCGAGCATGCTAGGTATAATACTAGCTCCTCCCCTACCTCAGGTCGGGATAGCAAGGGTGGCGAAGCAAGATACCTTTTCAGCTCTTGGAAGGCGTTCTGGCATTCTGTAGTCCATTCAAAGTTCTTAGGATTCCTCAATATTTTGAACAGAGGTGCATACTTGTCGGCCGACCTGGACATGAATTTGCTCATTGCCGCGACCTTGCCCGCGAGCATCTGGACGTCCTTCACGCAGGTCGGCGGCGCCAGGTCCAGTATCACTTGAACCTTCTCCGGGTTGGCTTCTATTCCGCGGGCTGTGACCATGAAGCCCAAAAACTTTCCCGCCTTGACACCAAATATGCACTTTTCCAGGTTCAGCTTTATCCTAAAGTGCTCCATTACAGCGAAGGCTTCATCCAGGTTGGTTTCATAGTCTTCCGCCCTTCTACTCCTGACCAACATGTCATCTACATAGATCTCCATATTTCAGCCAATCTGATTTTTGAAAACCTTGTTCACCATCCGAGTGTAGGTAGCTCCAACATTCTTGAGGCCAAAAGGCATGACCTCATGGTAGTAGAGACCTTTATCGGTGGTGAAGGCAGTCTTCTCTTTGTCTCCGGGAGCCATCTTGATTTGGTTGTAGCCTTTGAAGGCATCCATGAAAGAGAGTAGCTCGAACCCGGAGGTGGCATCCACCATCTGATCAATCCGAGGTAGGGGAAAGCAGTCCTTAGGACAGGCTTTATTGAGGTCGGTAAAATCAATACACAATCTTCATCCTCCTGAGGACTTGGTTACCAGCACCACGTTGGATAACCAGGTTGGGTACTGGATTTCTTTTATGTGGTCGGTGTCTACCAATTTGTCCACCTCTTCTGCTATGATTTGTTGCTTACCATAATGGAAGTGCCTGCGCTTCTGCTGCACCGGATAGTGATTCGGGTCGGCATTCAGGTGATGCTCAATCACTCCCGGGTCAATACCTGTCATGTCAGAGGCAGACCATGCAAATATGTGTTCATTTTTCAAGAGAAATTGGCTTATACCTTTCTTGAGGTCGGCAGAGAATTCACTTTCGATTTTTGTTCTCTTTGTTTCATCGGAGAGTTCCATCTCCTGAAGGTCTTCAGTCGGGCTTTCTCTCTTAGCATCCCTCTTCTCCTCGGGCAAATCTGGTCCCCAGCCAACCTGGTATTTGGGTTAGAGGGAGTTTTCATAACACTCCCAGGCTAAGAGCTGGGCTCCGCAGATGGTGGCTGTGCCGGCCAGGGTCGGGAATTTTAGGGCCTGGTGGTAAGTTGAAGGGACGGCCCTGAAATGGTTAAGTGCCACCCGACCTAAGATCCCATTGTAAGTGGAGTTGCAATCCATCACAATAAAGTTGGCTTGTATCGAAACCCGCTTATCTCCGTCTTCCAACTTCAGCGGAAGGTTAATAACCCCTTTGGCTCGGTGGGCTTGCCCGGTCAAACCAGCTAAAGTGCCCCTCAATGGCCTGAGTCGGCTCCTGTCCAACCCCATTTGCTCAAAAGCGCAGAGGAATAAGACTTCTGTCGAGCTCCCAGTGTCCACCATCAGCCTCTTCACGGTGAAGTTGGCTATTTCAACGCTGATCACCAGCGGGTCGTCATGTGGCAATATCACGCCCTCTAAGTCTTCTGAGGAAAAGGTGAGCTCCTCCATCCCCAGGGCTAGACCCCGCACTAGTCCATACTATCTCCCAGCCCGAACATAACCCATTTTGCCCGCCGACGTCTCCCCACCCGATGCCAAACCTCCTACAATGGTCTCAATCACAGCCAAACGTCTGCCCCCAACCTGGCGCCTGGGTGGACTCCTCTCTCTATCTCTCTGATCGTGACTCCGGGTCGGCTGTAGATCTACGTACCTTCGGAGGTGACCTCAAGCTATCAGTGCCTCGATCTCCATTTTCAAGTCTTTGCACTCTACAGTGGTATGGCCATAGTCTATATGGTAGCGGCAATACTTAGTTCTATTGCGCTTCTTGGGTCGGCCTTTCATCCTGGGAGCTAGAGGCAGGTGGTTATGGTGTTGGATCTCCATCAGGATCTGCTCCATTGTGGTGTTAAGGGGAGTGAACATAGTGAACCGGGGGTTCTGCTTTGGCTGTTGGGGCTGCTTACCTTGGTCGTTTTGGACTTTACCACCAGGTTGGGCTCAGGAGGTCTATCCCTTCCTGTTGGCTTCCTTCTCCTTGTCATCGTTCCTCTTTTCCTGATGGATTTCTTCTGAGTGTATGTACCTTTCTGCTCGTACCATCAGCTCGGATACAGTATCCACGGGGTCGATAGTCAATGAGGATGTAAGGGGGCCTAACCTGAGCCAGCTTTGGTAAGCCATCAATGCCATGGAGTCCTCCAGGTTAGGGATTCGGAGGGACTCTTCATTGAATCTGGCTGTGTAAGCCCTCAAACTTTCCCCTCTATGTTGCTTCACCAGCAGCAACATAGAAGTGTGGCGGGTGGCGCACCATCTCCTCGCGAAGCGGGACAGGAAAGCCTAAGCCAGCTGATGAAAACTTACAATTGAACTGGGATGAAGTTTTTGGAACCAATCCAAGGCATTGCCAACCAGGGTGGTCGGGAATGTCTTTGTCTTCATGAGGTCAAATATGTCATGCAGAGTCATGTGGTGATCAAAGTTGAGCAGGTGGTTGGCTGGGTCTCTATCTCCATTGTAGACGACTAGGTTGGGCATCCGGTTGTTGGTGGGTAGTGGCGTGGCTAGTACCTCGGGTGAGAGGGGGCTTACGCCGAGCTGGTTGATGACCTTGGCTGTGGCAGCCACGGTCTTGGCCTGCTCGGGGTCGGCTTGTGCCGCCCTTTTACCTCTCATCTTGTCAGGTCTCGCTATCGACTCTAGGAAGCCCTCTTCGTCTTGTGCCCGTTTTGGCCTTGGGTCTAGGATGCGAAAATGTGGATGCGAGGGTCGCGGCGTAGCTTCTTGCGGAGCCAGGGGGCCCTCAGCTAGCCGGGCTACCTGCTCCTTAAGTTCCTCAAACATCATCAGCATCATCCTTATCTCCGGTGACAGGCTGGAGTTGAGGTCTCCATCTGCCGTGGGGTTGGTTTGAGTGGCTAAGTGTATACGTTGGCTCGTCCCAACGTCGGCTGGGATTGGGTTTTGGCTAGGCACTTGCGTGGTTTCGAGGTCCCCATCCAGGTTGGGCGAATCCTCTACCAGTGCGCTGTGGCTTCTCATTTGTACCATAATGGTTTCTCAATAAGTGGTGAATGAGAGTGATAGAAAGAACTTCCTTCCCACAGACGGCGCCAAACTGTCGAGGTTGGATTCCACGAAGTTGAGCTGGTCGACTACACTTGTCAAGCTGAACTTTCAGGTTGGCCTCCGAGTTGAACTCTTCAGGTCGGCTACCTGACTAGCACAAGGAAAATGAAGGAAAATGCAGGGTGATGACCCGGATTTTCCCCTCGGGCATGTGAATGATTAGTATGTCCGAGCTGGCAAGGTAGTTGAGAGCATTTAATGATGAGTTACCTTTGAAATGAAGGGGAATAGCTCTATTTATACTAAATTCGGACCTGATAGCATTTAATGCGGGGCAGCTTTATGTCCCATCAAGGCTTTATGTCTTATCAGGGTAGCTATCACCGAGGTCGGGGTTTTTCGAGGTCAGGGTGAAGTAGGATTAGCATCCATGTTGGGCATTAGCTGAATATGTTCGGCTTGGCTCGGATTAGCCCGCCTCAGCTCGGTGTGGGCATCTTACTTCATCTCAGGATCTCCCTCGTCAATATGAATTATGCATCTACAAATCTACCATGTTAGTTATGCTTTAGCAAATCGAATACCGTATCATGGTTTCTCAAATTCAACAGTCAATGCGTTTGAAATTTTGACGATATTTCAGTTATGTTAAAAATTTACTTGTTTGGTCTCTGGCAAGTTACATATGAATCTCAATTTTTTTTTTTTTTTATAGATTTGATGTGATTGGATTTGCACCTGTCACATATGCTATTCAGTTAATGATACTTTGGTGTCGATTACTAGCATCCTTGTCTCCCATTTGATTATATATTGAGCTTTGATCCACTGTAATAGAAATAGTGTTACATCGAATAGTTCCATGTGTTATAATCCCTTGGCTTATGATGATTTTGATATTGAAAAAAAAAATTGAATATAGATTACTTTGGTAATATTAGAGTTTATTGACCACCACGGTAGGTGACGAGGTTTTTGGTATTCTAAGAAGATAGTCAATTACTTTAAAGAATTGTTAATACCATCAAAGGTATATTAAAGGAAATTTAATCGTAATTGGGGACGAATAAAAGATGAATGTTTCAAAAAAAAAAAAAAGAGAAGATTTTACTCTAATGTACTGTCTATCGATGGAGTTAGAAAAAGAAAGGAACTCTCACTAGGCAATGTCTTGCTTGTATAGTATGACTGCTTACATAGTGAAGTCATCTTAGCATATAAGATATCATCTAGTTATAGAATAATTGAGGAGCTTTTGAGATGTGATCCATAGGTATGATTGAGTTGGTCCATTGATAAGATTTAGTAATTATTACATATTCTATTGTTCACCATATACGTTGAATTCTTTATTATGGATGTTGAAGAGAAAAGATATTTCGATTTCATTGGAACAACTTTATGGACTATACCAATCACGAGATTGATATTTTAAATATTGAATAGAAAATAAAATTATGTATTAGTAAGTTAATTAAGAGGTTTCGAAGTGATGCAAATTGTCGATAACTGAATGTATTTCAGTAAATGATATGCCTTTAGGAAAATGATAGAGAACTCTTGTAAGGAGCAAGAGATGACAATGATTTAAGGACTGACGAGAGGGGACCCCGAGCTGAGGTATGACGCCCACTCCGAGCTGAGGCGGGCTAATCCGAGTCAAGCCCAGCACATTCAGCTAATGCTCAACCTAGATGCTGATCCGACCTCACCCTGACCCAGGAAAATCCCGACCTCAGCAAACAACTGTTCTGATGGGACATAAAGCCCTGATGGGACATAAATCTGCACCGCATTAAATGCTGCCAGGTCCGAATTTAGTATAAACAGAGCTCCACCCCTTCATTTTAAAGGTAACTGCTCATTAAATGCTCTCAGCTACTTCGCCAGCTCGGACATACTAATCATTCGCACGCCCGAGGGGAAAATTCGGGTCGTCACCCTGCCTTTTCCTTCCTTTTCCTTGTGCAGGTCAGGTAGCCGACCCGAAAATCTAGGTTGATGAGCCGATCCAGAAATCTAGCTCGGCAGGAGTAGCTTTCCAACCTCAATGTCGAGATTCTGACCTTGACAGTTTGGCACCGTCTGTGGGAAAGAGTTCTATCACTCTCCTCACCACTCATTGAGAAACCATCATGGTACAAATGAGAAGCCACAGCGCACCGGTAGAGGATTCGCCCAACCCAGATAGGGACCTCGAAACCATGCAGGTGCCTAGCCAAAACCCAACCCAAGTCGACGTTGGAACGAGCCAACGTATACACTTAGCCACCCAAACCAACCCCAACCCGACCCCTCTTGAGATTATGTCAGAATCTACGCTCACAAATGTTGCGGCCTCATATAAATAACTTTTTATAACAATATAAGAAGTAAAGTACAAAAATCTTCAATAACAACCAGTTACCAATAATATTCTTGGTACAAGAGGTGTTACATCATTTGAGACCTGAGAACTACCCGACAATGTTACAACTAGGAATCCAGCACAGCTACCCTTTTTACCCGAGAACAATACAGACAACTTTTAACTCTTCCAACTTGGGTCAAAACATGACAAACAAGAAACTTCGAGCACATATCTACACAAAATCAACCTGTTTCGAACTAAGCTGCACCTGTAATGGGGGGTGGAAGAGTCATGAGCTCAAATGAACTCAGTGCAGAAAAGTCAACTAGGGTAGTTTTGAAAACATTTTTTGAGTTTTAAAAACCATGATGCAATGCAATTATATCAAGTATATCAATAACATGTACAAATCATGTTGCAAAGGATACAGATTGTCATCAAGTTGGCCGGTCGGATCAAGCTCATAACTTCTTATCTCTCCCAAGAGGATACTCCGGATTATATCCAAATCCTACGACCCAACTCTGTGAGGGTGGTACCAAGAAAGAGAGGGAATAGGTCCACGATAGACACGGGAGCACCGGCAAGCCCTATGTCGCCCGGCAATCGTGCAAGCTATCGGGCCTAAGGTTGCAACCCCCAAGTGGAACACAAGCAAGCACAAGTAGTCATATAACACACAACAGATAATATGGGATCAACAAAATAGGTTGTCCCAGACAAGTTCATTCATTGATTTAATACAGTCAATTCCTGATAACGGAATAGTAAGGTAAATTACTCATTGTTGAATTAGTAGATAATTGATAATAAAGGTGGATAACAATTTATACATATTAAAAGTAGATAATAATCTAGTTAATAACAAGTGAGTAGTTTGAGTAGTTAATTAAAATAGTAAAATAGATAACCTTAGTTAATTGAGCAATGTAGAACTAAGTATGATGTGGGAATTTAGTAAGCAATTTTAATCTTACAGATGAAATGATTCCTTCTCGAATTCTTTAACCTTTTAGTAATTCAAAATTGAATAGTAGTTTGTTGTTGATAATAAAAATATCTAGCAGTCTCATATCCCTTCATGTAAATTTCATTTTTAAAAGTATTCATTCTTAAGAGCCAATCGAGTTGACTAAGTAACATTAGGTAGCAATCTTATCTTCCGAGAACTAATATACTAATAGTAATCAATTTAAGTTATTAATGTATAATCTTAATTCCTACATAATTTATTGAGCTCTACAATACCAAGTTTTACGTACCTTTTTCTAGCACTTCCTATCAGTAAGTATTTAAGGTAAATGTCTATGAACTTCTATAAGTGAAGCATTAATGTGGCATTTTATTTAATTCAAACCTTGTAATACATAAATTGTTACATATAGCTTTTCATATTTATTATTTTATATGCACACAAAAATAACAACAGGTTATCATATAAACACATATATAAGCAAATAGAATGCTTTTATTTAAAAGACCCGCACCTGGTTGCTAAGAAGATGAAATGCTAGGAAGACTTCGAAATTGTTAGTGCATTAAAACCGAAGTGTTGCAGCCCTTTATATAGGTGCTTTAGTTTGATTTAATTGGCTTCCTAGTAATGAATACACTTAGCTAACAGATAGCTGCGTGTTTGGCTAAGAGAATGTAATTTCATGCAAGGCTTGCGAAGTGGACACCGATGGTAAGCTGGCAGCCACTCGTGTCATGCATGCAAGCTATCTACCCGACAATATCCTACTTAAGCTGCTGCGTGCTCTATAATAAATGCATCTACTTCATGCAAGCACTCAGAAATGGACAGCAAAGCTAGATGGATAATAGTTTAATTGGTTCCAAGGCTGCCACCTCATCCTTCACCATGCTGATTCCTACTTAATTGCTACTTGACAACAATGATCATTTGCAGCCAATCGTGTCCTCTTGCATGCTATCCACCTAATGCCTTGAAGTATGAATTGCCAAGCTGCTGCGTGTAAGGCCAATTTGAAGACACGACTTAAGCATAATGTGATGCACGTAGGTGATACAATCAGCTCTTAGTTGAATGGTAAGCATAGCATGTTAATGTTAAGGTGATTTATAGCTTACGCACGTAAGCTATTCACAAGGCAGCTAATTCATTTATCTTATATGGCTGATTGCTCAATTAATAACTAAAGATGAAATAAACTAATTAGGTGCGGCCTTGGTAAGCCTCTATAGCTTGACGGGAGCTTACATCATGTACCATGCTTAATGAATATTTGTCTTAATCGAACATGTTGCTCATTCAGAAGACAGGTTGGGTCCAAATGTGATGTCCACGGTAAGCTTGAGATCGCGTGACCCTAGTACATGGCTGATTTTAATGTTTACCACTAAATATCCTAGTGTACAAAGTTGACAGATTAACGCGACGTGCACAAAACGTGAGGATGATGCAGCTATAGAATGATTGTCTTAATTAATTCAAAACATCCATGTTTATTCGAGCGGGTGGTAATAACGATATGGTTGAAGCTCGCAGTAGTGTAATTAATTTAAGTTGATTTGCTTAACAGCTATCTTATACCTCCAAAATAAATCAGTTATTAGTCCATCTCTTATACCCCAAACATTTCCACCTTATATCTTAGATAACTACAGATCACCCCTTATGCTTAATGTGTTTATAAGTGTCCTACCTAATTTAATAAAAGACAATCAGATTCCTAATTCTACCATTTATGTTATCCTAATAAACCAATAATTTCACTTCTTAGTTTCTTATCCTAGCTATTAACTAGTTAATAATATTTCTAAAATAAAATCAACCAACTATTCTAGAATATTATAAAGGGTTATGTATTATATCCTCATACCATATCCAGCAACATCTATATTTCTAGTCATTTGTAACCAAGATGATTACCAAAATTTAATAAAAGTTGTTTAATCCAAATTCCTAAATAAATTAATGTGTAATAAGTAATTTACCTAGAATCTCCAATCTTTCATTCCCTACTTTGAGAACGTAAAGTATAAATTGCAAGATAAGTTGGTAACATATGCTCAAACATTAGCTGCAAGGTGTCCCACTGATGACTCAAATACTAGAAACTTACACCGAGTTTTAAAACTTGTATTATTCTGTTTCCTAGTAAATCTTGTGCAACCTAATCCCCCATAATCTTTTAATGGCACAGCCAAAAATCATCTCCAAGTATAGTGGTTCACTAATACCCCAATTCCTTTCTCACTAGCCTATCTATTTTGTATTCTAACTATTCCTAGAATTTATCTGCGCCTTCCAGCAAGGTCCTAAATCAAATAAATTTAACCCAATCCTAGCTAAGGTAATCAATAAAATACCATAACTTTAGCATTTTCAGTCACTTCCAAGCACAAATTATCTTAATTTTCTTAATAATTGAATCGAATATTTAGCTTGATATGCTAGTTGTAACACATCTTCTTAATTTAAATTATTTCTTTAGCATAAGAACACTAATCACATAAGCCAAACACATAAGTGAAGTACCAAACATAAAAGTGACATTTATTTTATATATTACCATTCGAGACTTAGGCTGGGGTCCTTACACTAATGCACCGGATCCCAACAGAACTCTGAAGTTAAGCGTGCTTGGGCGAAAGTAGTACTAGGATAGGTGACCCCCTGGGAAGTCCTCGTGTCGCACCCCCCTTTTTATTTTTTTTTTGCCCCGTTTAGCTTTGGCAAGATGCTTTCTCATCACATTTCTTTTCTCGAGTCCCACGACATCTTGGGCCACCCAGCTTCGCTTCCTGGAGGGGCTAGGCTCGCAAACCGAGGGCGTGGGGCCGATTACCAGGTCCCCGCCATTCCAATGCCCATAACTTTTGATCCATAGGGAGTTATGCGGTGCACAGTATACCGTTGGAAAGCTCTCCGATAGCTCTACGACGAGGGCAGCAAGCCTGCTCGGTTCCGCCTATTTTCGGTGCCCAAAATTGAACATTTTCATCAGTTTCTGGCCACTTTTCTTCGTTTTGCGCTATTTTTTCATCCCAGGTCAGTCGTCGTGAGTTGCGAAAGAAAGACAACCTAACTCGCGGGATAGTAGACCGCCCTACAACGCGCCGATATCACGTCTTTGTGAGGATGCTACACGGTTGAAGCCGATAGGCTGTCGATAAACCCATTGGGCCGTTTGAATAGGCCATCTCTCTGGGCTGGGACTGTGAACCGTCAACACATAATGGCTTTGCACCCACAATATGACGGTTGCGATCTACCAGCACTAATGCATCGGATCATATCATAACTCCGAAGTTAAGCATGCTTGTGCAAGAGTAGTACTAGGATGGGTGACCCCATGGGAAGTCCTCATGTTACACCCCCATTTTTGTTTTTTTTTTTTGTCCCGTTTAGCTTTGGCAAGATGCTTTCTCGTCACATTTCTTTCCTTGAGTCCCACGACATCTTGGGCCGCCTAGCTTCGTTCCCGCAAACTGAGGTCGTGAGGTCGTGAGGTCGAATACCAGGTCCCCGCCGCTCTAATGCCCAAAACTTTTGATCCGTAAGGAATTATGCGGCGCACAAAATGCCGTTGAAAAGCTCTCTGGGAGCTCTACGACGGGGGTAGGATGCCAGCTATGCTGCGCCTATTTTCGGTGCCCAAAATCAAACATTGTCATCAGTTTTTAGCCACTTTTTTGCTTTTTGCGCTGTTTTTTAGTCCCGAATCGGTCGTCGTGTGCCGCAAAAAGGACGACAACCTAACTCATGGGATAGTAGACCGCCTTACTGTCACGCCCCAACCCGGCCTATAAAGGTTAGACTATGGTGTGATCTAAACATTCAAGTCATGTCTCGTACTTAACCATTCATGAAGATTTAACACTTAACGTTTTGGCCTAAACTCCAAAATTTTTTGAAAAACCAGCAGCATAACGGCTGTAATTGGGCTCTTTGGTTTGACCTAATTCTCTAAACGCCTCAAAATTTATCATCTCAAATTCATTTCCAACTAAGATTACTATTTTATCATCAATTGAAACGCCTACTGGTTGTCTTGATGTCTCATTTAATTAATAACCTAGCATGATACTATGTCTCGTTCGTTTGTTAATCCTCATTACAAAAGTACCTGTTGATCTTAGCTTAATAACGTGTACCTGCTCAATGTTTGGTTGGTTCATTTTACTTAGCCTTTACCTAACACTTCATAATCCTATTTTAGATACTAGCAGTAATAATAGTAAAACGATCATAGTAGTGTCTAGTGTCTGTCTAGTTATCATCAGTATAACCAAAATTAGACCCCAAATTACAATGGGGGTCTTTTACATCACAACATGAAGCAACATGAAAGAAAACAGTCTTCAAGTAGCATAGTTTTCACAAATGGCCATAAATCAAGCAGAGCACATAGGAACAGGCAATCACTCCAAGGAATCAGCATTAGGCACATCGTCCTCGAGTACCTGTTCTTGATCTTCTTCACCTAAGATGATAAAAGAGAGTGAGTCCTTATGAACTCAGCGAGGAGGAACGAGAAATAGGTTTTGAAACTCATTTTCCGGTTCAACTTATAAAAATCCTTTTTGCAAGCATGAATATAACACAATTAAGTACATAATAATAATACAAAAGTAAATGAACATAATTATCCGTCTTTCTTCCCCGAGATTCTCTAGGAACCAAGCGAGAGTACTTATACACATAGTAAAAAGGATACGGTGAGCTTTTGCTTTCAGTTCATTTCCAGAATCAGTTGTTGAGGCCGACTTCAAATCATCCCCTTAACAAGCCAGGTGGGTGTACTCTGGATGTACCCCGAAATCCTACGACCCAACTCTCCGAGGAAGTCTAGCCCCCAAGCGAGAGAGGGAATGGGACCATGGTAGTCACGGGTGCACCGGCAAGCCCAATGCCGCCCGGTGTGCGTGATCGCTACCATGCCAGAATGAAAGGTTGCAACCTTGTATGCAATGCACATTTATGACATTTAATATATCACATTAGGAGGACAACAAAGTAGGTTACCTCCAGACAGTCATAAGATTGCACATTGACAAGCAAATAAGCGAGGCACGAATAGACAAGTAGTTTCACTTGAAAAGCATATGGAGTTATATGAACATTAAACGGACAGCTATGTAACGCACATAAATCAAGTCATATAACTCAATTCAAAGTCCACGTAATCAAATAATAAGATTATACAACATGCAACAACATCTACGTGGGCTCGGATGCAAGAAAAGCCTATTTGTCAACATGCAATGATCCAAATCACATTTAGGACTATAAGGGCAACTACGGACAGCCTACTAAGCATATAATTCCACACAATATCCAAATGATCAACACTTAACAAGCCTACCTAGTCATTAGGGTTTCCATTTCGTGCTTACCCGTGTGATTAAACCCTAAGTTAACTAAAAATTAATCTCAAGCCATGCATCATTTAATTCAACATCCTCAAGTACTCAAAACAGTCCACACAACATCCCAATGCCACAATCCCAAGCAATTAATACCACAAGAGAAGTTACAACAATTTTTCTGAGCATATAACCAAGTGAGCCCTCACTGCAATAGGCTGTTTCCCACAATCATTAAGATAAGCAAAAAATCTCCAATTCTAGTGAATAAGATGTCAAATTAAATCTTAAGAAGTGAGCTAAAATCAGAAACAAACCTTGCATCATTTGGAGTTCGCGATCATTAGTTATAGCCGAAACAGTGGGATAGCACAAAACTGTCCAGATTTGTACACATTTCGATAATTGACGTTTTTGAGGTCCTTAGGGTCAGATTTAGACTTAGTCCATTTCTGACAAAAATGTCCAGAACTGAAAAATATAGCAGCACACTAAATTTCATGTATTTTGGATATCATTTACTAAGTACAATCTGGTTTGTTCTACAAGGTCAGTGCATCTGCCAAAACCTGCTTCATTTTTCCAGATTTCCAGATTTGGACACATTTTAATGATTTGCCATTTTGAGGACCTTAGAGTCGAAATTAGCTTTGGCCTATTTCTGCAAAAAATGTTCAAAACTGGAAAAAATAGTTACCTACCAATTTTCATGCATTTTCAACATCATTTGCCTAGCCAAACTCACCTCGAAACAACAGGTCAGAGAGTTGTCACATAATCCGATTTCACCTATCATCATCTTCAAGCCAAAATCTTACCATGCATGGTTGTAAAAGCTTATGAACGAACATATAACTCAAGAACAGAAGCAAAGACGTACATTTATGAGCATGCATGTGGATTTTTGAAGAATTTTCAAAAGGTTTTAGCCCTTACCTTAGCAATCAACCAAGAAGATGCACAAAACTTGTTGAAGCACAATTTTCTTCTTCTCCTTTGCCTAGCCGAGATTCCAACTAGATTTTCTCTATTTTTCCTAGCTTAGTGACCAAGCTCTTAGTACAGGCATGTGATTAGAACAAGAAGAAAAGAAATGGAGGCTTAAAAACTCACCTAGGGCCGAAATGAAGACTCTATGTGCTTGCATGCATCTTTTGAGCTAGCTACTTGCTTTCCTTTGCTTGGGCTTGCCTTGAATAACCATAGGATGATGAAGATGAGCTAAGATGGTAAGAAGTTCAGCCAAGGCCGAGAGAGAGAGAGTAGAATGAGAGGGAGAGAGAGAAGATGAGAGGAAAATGAGTGAAATGAAAAAAAAAAAACAAAGGCCTTGAAGTTTGATGAAGCATGTTCGGCCTTGGGCAGCCCAATTTCAGCCTTTTTGTGTCTTCAAGGTGTAATTCAAAATTGCTAGCATGGGCAAGGTGTGTTTGGTCGAGCAAGGTGAAGAATTGAGGAGGTTTGGAGCAATTTTTTATGCATTTGATAAGTGTTTTTGTCATAACTTGTCTAGAACCAATTTGAATTGAGCAACATGCACAAATACTACCTAGTTGGTCGGCCAAGGCTATAAAAATTCTGAATTTTGTCATCTATTGGAGTATTATTTAATTGTGTCTTGAAAGTGCAGAAAGAATAAGGAATAAAGAATAAGGAATGTCTAGCTTTTTGTGAGATTTTGTCTTCTAGTGGGTTGAATTAGTAATTTAATAATAGTTAATGGATTTTGTAGGATTAATTAATGACTTAGTGCCTCGTGTAAGATGCTTTATTGATTAGCGTGAGGGCACGCTTTCCTAGGTCTAGGGCACGCACTATGAGGTAGGGCACGAACTATGAGATGAATGCACGTTTTTCAAGTAAATGAATGCAACCCTAAATGAATGCACGTAATTCAATGCAAGGCACACAAAACGAACACAATTCTCAACCCTAGGTCAAGGCACGTAAATCTAGGTTATGGCACATGAAACGAGGTATCGCATGCAAATCGAGGTTGGGCCTCACACTTACAATACGCCGATATCATGTCTTGCGAGGATGCTGCACGGTTGAAGTCGATGGGCTGTCAATAAACCCATTGAGCCGTTTGAATGGGCAATCTCTCTGGGCTGGGGCAGTGAACTGTCAACACATAATGGCTTTGCACCCACAACATGATGGGTACGATCATACTAGCACTAATGCACCGGATCCCATCAGAACACTTAAGTAAAGCGTGCTTGGGCAAGAGTAGTATTAGGATGGGTGACCCCCTGGGAAGTCCTCGTGTTGTACCCCTCTTTTTGTTTTTTTTTGCCCCTTTTAGCTTTGGCAAGATGCTTTCTCATCACATTTCTTTCCTCGAGTCCCACGACATCTTGGGTCGTGTCACGCCCCGACCCGACCCCGCAAAAGGCCAAGCCCAGACCCCACACACAGACGGAGTCTCCTCTGTACCGTGGACGATCCGAAAACCCTAAAATCAACATAATACTTGCGAAAGCCATATAAACAATCATAACAAGCCATCTTTCTTTAATAACATACATTTCTTATTAACCAACTTTGCAACCCAAAAATGATATGCATACTACACAAGTATTTATGCCACTAATCAATTCCATTAGCATGCATTTCCTTACTAGTCACAAGAGTATAAGTTTACAACTTTACATTCTTTCAACTTATACAACATAAGACCGTAGAGGCCTCAAACTAGAAAATACATACAAGGCTACAAGCCTCAAAATTAAGCGACATCCAAGCAATATACATATCAAGCAAGGCTCGCACAAAAATCTGGCAACCAACCACCAGCAAAGCAAAGAAGTGCTATTATAGGAACACCTCCACCTGTTCCTCCTCCTCAATTACCTCAAGAGGGTCTGCTTCAACTACTCCTGTAAAAATATAGTATAAAGAGGAATGAGCAAAAACTATTGCTCAGTGAGGGCAATTGGTCTCAAGGACAGAGATGAGAGGAGTATGCAATGCAATTAGTCAAGCAATACAAACAAGTATAATATAGAGAAACCAATAAAGCCATCAATAAAACAAGGCAAGTATTTAAGGCTGTAAACACTCATTCAAAGGATACGATACTCTTTTCACGAACAACTTTCAAACACGAATTCGATGACAACGCGCCGGCCCAAACCAC
The DNA here is from genome assembly GCA_037974665.1 of Ehretia macrophylla. Lineage (NCBI taxonomy): Eukaryota > Viridiplantae > Streptophyta > Magnoliopsida > Boraginales > Ehretiaceae > Ehretia > Ehretia macrophylla. The sequence continues at coordinate 43,872,559 of CM075767.1, forward strand.
CTTATAACACCAGTTTGGAATACCTTGGAAGTATCCATCAACCTACGACCCAAATCTCCCTGGGAGGCAACCCAAGCGAGAAAGGGAATAGCAGCGGAGCTAGAGCAACCAGCACTGGCAACCCAAGGCTACCCAGAGAGGCCCATCACTCACGCGTGAGACACTATGCAATGCAAGACTCGATACAAGGCGATAAACGAGCAATAAGGCCACACGTGGAAGAATAACAAAGTAGGTTACTCTCGCACGCTATAGCAACAGTTGATAAGCATTTCAAACAGAATCAATACAAACAAGTATGTCAACCAACCATAAGCATTCCATAGGCATATTTTCAAGAAAAACACACAAAGACACAAATCGGCCCCAACTATCAAAACACTACCATTTCCAAACGAGCCACGAGTTCTGGAAACCGACTTCGCCAAACCTCCTAGGTCACCATAAGGCACGTCTAAAGACCCCGAAACCTTACTTTACCCTAGAACTCGCGCAAAGCCCCGATTTCCCCCTTTCTTGTTTGAACTACAACTATATCAACCAAACACCCAACCAACGCCATAATCGTACCAAAAGTGCTTCCATGGCCTCCCGATACAATGCCAACACGCAAAATGAGAAAACGCTAAACTCGACCTAAACGACCCCGACTTTCACCAAGGCTTAATTCTCGTTTTTTCCACTACGCAACCCAAACAAACCATGCATTTAGGCATTCTAGCACACCTAGCACATTCCTACATCAACGGACAGCATAACGGAGCAACTTTATCATTTCAAGGGTTTACTATTCATAAAACACTATTCGACATCCAAATTAAATTGCAATCTCAACATTTAACCACTGAAAATGTTAAAAAGCTATAAATACACGTTCTACAATTGCCAAAGAACATTCTAGAAGCATCAAAATGCTTTAAACAACAATCTACGGATAAAATCTAAAAATCACAAAGTTGATGCACTTGACATTTAAATGTGCAAATAACATGCTTCCTTCACCTTAGGTACTCCTAGTCGCTAGGAAAACAAAGCTAGTTGCCTCGGAAACCACCCCGCACGAGCTCACGCGAAGATTGATCGATTGGAAGGTTGAAAGGTTTTTTTTTTCCCTTGGAAGCTCATGGCCTACTCACTGTTTCAGCTGCTATTTTTTTCTTATTTTGTTAAGTTATAAGCTTATTAGGTGACAAGTTAGGTCAAAGTTGGTCAAGGCTTGGTCAAACAACTTAAAACTTGGTCAAATGGCCTTATTTTGTGCATTTTAAAGCCATTCTAACTAGAGAAAAATTAATTAAAGCTAGCAACAATTAAAATATAAAAATTAAGTCATCTAAATACTAGTTTCGCTATTTGCTGAGGACTAGAAACCGATCTCTAGCTATCGCTCCCTAAATGCAATGCACGTTGCGACAGCAAAGAAGTAACAATTTGAATTCTAAGTACTTAAGAAAATATAATTTTCAAAATAATAAACAAGGAAATTTCACATTCCGGGCTCGGGTATTACACCCTCTCCCCCTTAAAACAATTGCGCCCACGCAATTCCTACCTGGTCAACAAACAACTCCGGATACTGATCCCGAACCTGGTCCTCTCTTTCCCAAGTTGCTTCCTCAAACCCATGATGATTCCACAAAACCTTTACTAACGGAATACTCTTTCTGCGAAGCTCCTGAACCTTCCGATCCACAATTCGAATCGGTTTCTCTTCATAAGACAACTTTTCTTCAATCTGCAAAGGCTCTAGTTCAAGTACATGTGAAGGATCTGGATGATACTTCTTTAACATAGACACGTGAAACACATCGTGCAGTCTCGACAAGCTCGGAGGCAAAGCTAACCGATAAGCCAAAGGACCTACCTTTTCGGTGATCTCATACGGACCCACATACCTGGGACTAAGTTTCCCGCTCTTACCGTGCCGAATCAATCCCTTCCGAGGAGAAATCTTAAGAAACACCCAATCTCCCAAGGCAAACTCAAGATCCCGACAGTGCTTATCCGCATAACTCTTCTGACGGCTCTGAGCTGTAAGCATACGCTGGCGAATAAGGTGAACATTATCTACCATCTTAATCATCTTAGGTAACACAGTCGGATCAACTGTTTTCATCTCTCCAACCTCTTCCCAATATAACGGGGATCTGTATTTACGACCATACAACGCCTCGTAGGGAGCCATACCTATAGTAGATTGATAACTATTATTGTAGGCGAACTCCGCCAAAGGCAAAAACTTCTCCCAGTTCTTCCCAAAGTCTAGCACACATACCCGAAGCATGTCTTCCAAGATCCTGATTGTTCTCTCAGACTGGCCATCAGTTTGTGGATGGTATGCAGTGCTGAAGCTCAACTTAGTTCCCATGGCCTCTTGCAACTTCTGCCAAAAACGAGATCTGAATCTAGGATCCCTATCGGACACTATACTCTGTGGCACACCATGCAATCTCACAATATTAGCAACATAAAGCTCAGCTAGCTTATCAAGGCTATCCTGTTTGTTCACGGGAATAAAATGTGTAACTTTAGTCAAGCGGTCCATAACAACCCAAACAGAATCACATCCTCTCGGAGATCTAGGAAGATCAGTCACAAGGTCCATTGTTATATGCACCCACTTCCATTGCGGAATCGACAACGGCTGTAGAAGCTCGATTGGCCCTTGATGCTCGACTTTAACCCTCTGACAAGTCAAACATCTAGATACATACCCAGTAATCTCTCTCTTCATATTGTTCTACCAGAAGTGCTGTTTCAAGTCTCTATACATTTTTGTACTGCCCAGGTGAATCGTATACCTCGAATTATGTGCCTCGGACAGGATCTCATTCTTCAAAGTCGGATCATCAGGAACATATACTCTATCCCTGAATCTGAAGATGCCATCTGCATGTAATTTAAACTCCGACTCTCCCCCTTTTGATTTTTCTTGGATCTTCAAGATGTGAGGATCAGTCTTCTGAGCCTCTCTGATCTGTGCTAGCAACCCTGACTGAATCTGCAAACTAGCAAATCGAATCCCTACCACAGTAGCTTCTGGTTTCCATGAACAAATTTCTTCCAAAGTCTCCCAATCCTTGATAATCAAGCTTGCAACAATAGCATTTCGGCTCAAAGCATCAGCAACAACATTTGCCTTACCTGGCACGTAGTTAATAGAACAGTTGTAACCACCCAATAGCTCTAGCCATCTCCGCTGCCTCATATTCAGATCCTTCTTGAAAACAAATACTTGAGACTCTTGTGGTCAGTAAAAATTTCAAATCTGCAACCCCACAAGTAATGACGCCACTTCTTCAAAGCAAACACAACTGCAACTAACTCCAGATCATGTGTAGGGTAATTGACTTCATAAGGTTTCAACTTCCTGGAAGCATAAGCAATCACCTTGCCATTCTGCATTAAAACACAGCCCAATCCTTCCTTAGATGCATCCCTGTAGACAACGAAGTTCTCTGTTCCCTCAGGTAAAGCTAGTATAGGAGCTGTAGTTAGTCTCTTCTTCAATTCTTGGAAACTGGATTCACATTTGGCATCCCAGTTGTAAGCAACTTTCTTCCAAGTCAACTGGCTTAAAGGCCCAGAAATTTTGGAAAAGTCTTTAACAAATCTCCGGTAGTAACCTGCCAACCCAAGAAAACTCCGAATCTCTGACACCGACTTAGGTCTCTTCCAAGATGAAACAACCTCAATCTTAGCTGGGTCCACTGAAATTCCTCGATCTGAAATGATATGGCCTAGAAAAGATATCTGATTCAACCAGAACTCGCACTTGCTGAATTTAGCAAAAAGCTTGTTTTCCTGCAAAGTCTGTAGCACAATCCTCAAGTGTTGCTCATGTTCAGCCTCGTTCGTCGAGTACACTAAAATGTCGTCAATAAAGATCACGACAAACTGATCAAGGTAAGGTCGAAAAACTCTCTGCATCAAGTCTATGAATGCGGCTGGTGCATTCGTCAAACCAAACGGCAAAACAACAAATTCATAGTGGCCATATCTAGTCCTGAATGTCGTCTTTGGTATATCATCACTCCGAATCCTAAGTTGATAGTAACCCTGCCTCAAATCAAATTTGGAGTAAACACTCGCACCCTGCAACTGGTCAAACAATTCTTCAATCAACGGCAAGGGGTATTTGTTCTTAATTGTGACTTGATTAAGTCCCCTGTAATCAATGCATAACCATAGCGTGCCGTCTTTCTTTCTCACAAACAACACAGACGCACCCCACGGCGAAGAACTAGGTTGTATAAACCATTTCTCAAGCAAGTTCTGAAGCTGAATTTTTAACTCCTGAAGTTTAGCCGATGCCATTCTATAAGGACTCCTAGAAATTGGTGCAGTGCCGGGCACAAGATCAATCACGAACTCAATCTCCCTATCCGGTGGTAAACCCGGTAATTCCTCGGGAAATACACCAGGGAAGTCTCTAACAAAAGAACCTAATTCAAACTCAACTTATCAAGAGGCTGATTGATCAAATAAGCTAAGTAAGCTTCACAACCCCTATTCAACAACTTAGAAGTCTTGATCACTGATAAAAGAGGAATTCGGGCAGCCCTGCAATTCCCAACAATCTCCAGTACCGGTAGGTCAGGAACCTGAAGATAAACGACCTTTGTTCTACAATCCAACTGAGCATAGTACTTCCCCAACCAGTCCATTCCCAAAATGATTTCAAAGTCACGGAATGGCAATATAATTAAATCAGCAGGAAATTTATGGTTCTCAATGCATATATCACAAGATTTGCAAATAGACTCAGTAACAAATTTTGCACCCAAAGGCGTACTAACTTTAACTTCATGTGGCAGTTTATCAATGCAAACATTCACAGATCGTGCACATGCAGGAGTTATAAACGAGTGTGTAGCTCCGGGATCAATTAAAACTTTAACTGGCTGAGTATTGAGAAGAAAGGTACCTTCCACTATAGTTGTAGTATCGGGTAGCTCCTCTGCATCTAGTGCAAAGACCCTAGCCTGAACCCTCTGTGCTGGACGTGCACATGCAGCCCTATTCTGAACACCCTGGCCTCCAATACGGCCCTGAACATTATTATACTTAGGGCAATCTCTCACTCTATGGTCATCACTCCCACAGCCTGTGCATTTACCACTCTTCCTCCAGCAATTAGCCTCAATATGCCCCGATCGATTACAATAATTACACTGCTGATTTTGCCTTACAACAGTGTTTCCCGTAGGTGCTGGGGCTCTGGCGGTAGTAGGAACTGTAGCTCCCTGCTAGGGTCTAGTCACAGCTGGCCTAGCCTGAATCTGCTGCTGTGGCTGATACGAACGTTGCTGAGGAGCCTGTGCAGAAGTCTGATACTGCCTCGGCTGACTCTGGCTACTCTGGCCCAAATACTGCTTCTTACTCGGCTGACTGCTCTCAGCTAACATCTCAGCCTTCTGTTTCTCAAACTTCGAGGCTGCCTGAAATGCCTCGGGAAAAGTAGTGTAGGTCTGCCCAGTCAAATGCAACTGAATGTCCATTCTCAGCCCACGGACAAACCTATGAATCATCCTCCTAGCCGGCCGTACTAACTCGGGCATATACCTCGACAGGCTAACAGACCTAGCCTCGTACTATGCAACAGTCATATTTTCCTGCTTCAGGGCCACAAACTCGTCTTCCCTCCTTTCCATAGCTATCTCGGGAATATACTTGTCCCGAAACTCATTTACAAAATCATCCCATAAATGTGGAACATCCTCACAATCCCACCTCATCCTGACAGTTTTCCACCACTGCTCTGCATCACCCTTAAATAAGAATGATGCATAATCTATTCTTGCCTCATCAGTGTATCTCAAAGCAGTGAAAATTTTCTCAACACGATTAATCCATCTCTCGGCTGCCTCATCATCCGGCTCTTCGAAGAACTTTCCCGGCTCGTGCCTCAGGAATTTCTCTAACTGATTATTCTCAACTCTATACTCCTGTCCACCAGGATTAGCTTGATTTCCCTGGGGATTATTCCTGTCCTGCCTCTGCTCATGCAGTACCTGTGTAATCCGGTCTACCGCAGTAGTCATGGTAGCCATAAACTGCTCAGGCAACGGCTGCTGATCCTGTTCTACTGCCTCTTCATCTGATCCTATACCTTGAGTACCACGACGTGGCGGCATAGTAGCAATTCACAATAGCTGGCAACATTTAAAAGCAGTTTATAGACAGAAATATAGCGCATAAGATTAGATAACACTCAAGTCAATAACAATCCAATATTCTATCACACAATTCACATAAGACACGTTTAAGGCTCCGTTTGTTTACCGTAAAATATTTTACCGGAAAACATTTTTCGGATTTTACGGTGTTTGGTAACACTGAAAAATTGGTCAACCGTAAAATGTTTTCCAGTCAAAAATTGTGGCTGCTTTTTCTTAATTTTACAGTGTTTGGTAACACCGAAAAATTGGTCAACCGTACAATATTTTCCGGTCAACAATTGCGGCTAGTACAAAATTATGTAAAATGTTTTTATGTCCTTTGGGATAAGAAAACATTTTACCGAACTTACGGTACATCCAAACACCAGAAAATATTTTTCAGTATTCTATTTTCCAGTAAAATATTTTACATCAATAAGTTATTTTACGGCAAACAAACAGAGCCATGTAAAATATTTTATTTTCCAGGAAAACACTTTCCACGGAAAATATTTTACACAAGTAAATTATTTTACGGCAAACAAACGGAGCCTAACTTGCCAAACTATTTCACTTAAACACATAAACATTCCAAGTTCACAAAGTCATGCTATAACATTTTCTTTTCACTTAGCAATCATACATAAACACTTTAGCATTTTAGACCTTTACCCCACAGACCGAGAATCATATCCCGGCTCATGCAAGACTATCATGCTCTGATACCACCTAAAGATGTCACGCCCCGACCCGACCCCGCAAAAGGCCAAGCCCGGACCTGACACACGGACGAAGTCTCCTCTGTACCGCGGACGATCCAAAAACCCTAAAATCAACATAATACTTGCGAAAGCCATATAAACAATCATAACAAGCCATCTTTCTTTAATAACATACATTTCTTATTAACCAACTTTGCAACCCAAAAATGATATGCATACTACACAAGTATTTATGCCACTAATCAATTCCATTAGCATGCATTTCCTTACTAGTCACAAGAGTATAAGTTTACAACTTTACATTCTTTCAACTTATACAACATAAGACCGTAGAGGCCTCAAACTAGAAAATACATACACGGCTACAAGCCTCAAAATTAAGCGACATCCAAGCAATATACATATCAAGCAAGGCTCACACAAAAATCTCGCAACCAACCACCAGCAAAGCAAAGAAGTGCTATCACGGGAACACCTCCACCTGTTCCTCCTCCTCAATTACCTCAAGAGGGTCTGCTTCAACTACTCCTGTAAAAATATAGTATAGAGAGGAATGAGCAAAAACTATTGCTCAACGAGGGCAATTGGTCTCAAGGACGGAGATGAGAGGAGTATGCAATGCAATTAGTCAAGCAATACATACAAGGATCATATAGAGAAACCAATAAAGCCATCAATAAAGCAAGGCAAGTATTTAAAGATGTAAACACTCATTCAAAGGATACGATACTTTTTTCACGAGCAACTTTCAAACACGAATTCGATGACGACGCGCCGGCCTAAACCACCTTATAACACCAGTTTGGAATACCCCGGAAGTATCCATCAACCTACGATCCAAATCTCCCTGGGAGGCAACCCAAGCGAGAAAGAGAATAGCAGCGGAGCTAGAGCAACCAACACTGGCAACCCAAGGCTACCCAGAAAGGCCCATCACTCACGCGCGAGACACTATGCAATGCAAGACTCGATACAAGGCGATAAACGAGCAATAAGGCCACACGTGGAAGAATAACAAAGTAGGTTACTCTCGCACGCAATAGCAACAGTTGATAAGCATTTCAAACATAATCAATACAAACAAGTATGTCAACCAACCATAAGCATTCCATAGGCATATTTTCAAGAAAACACACAAAGACACAAATCGGCCTCAACTATCAAAACACTACCATTTCCAAACGAGCCACGAGTTCTGGAAACCGACTTCGCCAAACCTCCTAGGTCACCATAAGACACGTCTAAAGACCCCAAAACCTTACTTTACCCTAGAACTCGCGCAAAGCCCCGATTTTCCCCTTTCTCGTTTGAACTACAACTATGTCAACCAAATACCCAACCAACGCCATAATCGCACCAAAAGTGCTTCCATGGCCTCCCGATACAATGCCAACACGCAAAATGAGAAAATGCCAAACTCGACCTAAACGACCCCGACTTTCACCAAGGCTTGATTCCCGTTTTTTCCACTACGCAACCCAAACAAACCATGCATTTAGGCATTCTAGCACACCTAGCACATTCCTACATCAACGGACAGCATAACGGAGCAACTTTATCATTTCAAGGGTTTACTATTCACAAAACACTATTCAACATCCAAATTAAATTGCAATCTCAACATTTAACCGCTGAAAATGTTAAAAAGTTATAAATACACGTTCTTCAGGAGCTCTACGACGGGGGCAGCAAACCTGCTTTGCTGCGCCTGTTTTTGGTGCCCAAAATCAAACGTTTTCATCAGTTTTTGGCCACTTTTCTTCGTTTTGTGCCTTTTTTTTGTCCCGGGTCGGTCGTCATGAGCCACGAAAAGGACGACAACCTAACTCGTGGGATAGTAGACCGTCCTACAACTCATCGAATCACGTCTTTGCGAGGATGCTGCACGGTTGAAGTCGATGGGCTATCGATAAGCCCATTAGGTTGTTTGAATGGGCCATTTCTCTGGGCTAGGACTGTGAACCGTCAACACATAATGGCTTTGCACCTACAACATGACGGGTGCGATCATACCAGCGCTAATGCACCGGATCCCATCAAAACTCCAAAGTTAAGCGTGCTTAGGCGAGAGTAGTACTGGGATGGGTGACCCCCTGGGAAATCCTTGGGTTGCACCCCCCTTTTTGTATTTTTTTTTGTCTCGTTTAGCTTTGGCAAGATGCTTTCTCGTCACATTTCTTTCCTCGAGTCCTACGATATCTTGGGCCACCCAGCTTCGCTTCCCGGAGGGGTTGGGCCTACAAAACGAGGGCGTGGGGCCGATTACCTAGTATGCGCCGCTCCAATGCACATAACTTTTGATACGTAGGGAGTTATGCGGTGCACAGCATGCGGTTGGAAAGCTCTTCGAGGGTACGGCGGGGGCAATAAGCCTGCTTGGCTACGCCTGTTTTTGTTGCCCAAAATTGAACAATTTCGTCAGTTTCTGGCCACTTTTCTTCATTTTACGTTGTTTTTTCATCCCGGGTCAGTAGTCGTGAGCCGTGAAAAGGACGTCAACCTAACTCACGAGATAGTAGACTGCCTTACTGTGATAACCTGAACCTGGCATGCATTTAATAGCACTTGACTGCATTTGATTAAATGTTTAATTAGTTAAATCAACCAATTTGCACTATTTTAATATTTCTCTTGGAAGCATTTAGTAGTTATATATTGAATAATTAAAAGATTATTACCTATTTCTAATAATTATAATAATGGAATTTCTTCTCTTGTGATTAATTAAGTGTTATCCTAAATGTTAGTGTTTAATTGTATTTGACTATGTGCTTATATTAACTTTTATTTGTAGCTTAATATTAACTTTATAATTCTTAAAATATTCTAGAAATAGTTAAATTAATTATTTTAAATGAATATTGATTACCTTGATTGTTGTGATTATTTTAATAATCGGTTTTGGTTGTCTTGCATTAAAATCACTCGATTTTCAAATAAATGAGGAAAGTAACTCTGAGCCGGAGTGAATTTTAAACTATTCTACTATTCTACTTTTCAAAGAATTAAAGTTTTATATTGTTGCTCATCACCTTATTAGCGATCGATTATTGATTGTTCGATCGCAGTATTTCGAAAATGAGAGTTAGAGAAATATTCTTCGGACTTAGTGAAAAATGTTTTTAGTTTAATTTAACAAGTTTTAGTTGTTTTTCATTTAATTGCATTGTTTTAACTTGAATTAGATTTAATGGCATCAAAATAAGCTTATTTGACTATTTTTAATTAAAGTTTGATTTTGCAAATGACCAAAATTCCCTTGTCATCTTTTAAATAATAAAACAAGGCAAAAATCAATAAAAACATTTTGCAAAATGCCAACCATATCCCTTGCCATGGCCGAATGGTCATAGGGAGAAAAAGAAAAGGTTTTCTTGCATTTTTCTTCTACGATTGCACGTGGAATTGCTCGGGGGTCGTCGCTTAGGTCCTTGCGGGTCTTGGTCTTCAATCTCTGTGAGGGTTTTCATGATTTTGTGCATATTTTTATGAAATTTGATTTTTGATTCAAATTTTTAGATTTGATATTTAATGCGTTATGATGCTTGAAATTGATTGAAAATGCTTCTTTAGGGTTCGTAGAGCATTGCTTGATAGTTATTTAGCAATTTTTACAGTTGAAACTGCGTATTTGAAATTGAGGAAAAATAATAAATAGTAAATCCTATAATTTCGGATTTCGATCCGAATTGCTGTTGCTTGATTTGGATAGGTGTCATTAATGATAGAAAGCTAAAATGTGAAATAAAAATAGATCGGCCTTTGTTAAAATTGGAAATTAGACAAAGAAACGTAAAGGGGCCGTTTGACCAAAAGTTGACCGTACTCGAATTGAGTTGGGGGTTTTGCAATTGAGGGTATGGAAGCACTTTCGGCGCTGTTGTGGCGTTGATTGAATGACCCATTAGCATAGCTGTAGTTTAAATGCAGTAGGTGGACTTTCGGGTCTCGGGTGAGAAAGTGAAGTTTAGTGACATAGAAACATGCCTTGTAGTGCCTGAGTGAATGTAGAGAAATCGGTTTCCTAATCCCGTAGCTCGTTTGCTCGTAATTGCCTTTGGAAGTTAGGGATTGAATAGTGATATTTGTTGTTTTCGTGTTTGAATTGCTGTTACTTGTTTAATTGGTGTTATTGTAGCTACTAATGATAGTTATGCTTGACAAGTTAATTGAATGCTAGTATTGATTGTAAATGCTTGATATCTCGTTTATCGTCTCTAATCTGTATTGTTGTGCTATCGCTCGTTTATCAACTTGTATCGAGTCTTGCATTGCATAGTGTCAGGCACGTGAGTGATGGGCCTCTCTGGGTAGCCTCGGGTTGCCAGTGTTGGTTGTTCTAGCTCCGTGTCCTATTCCCTTTTCTCACTTGGGTTGCCTCCCATGGAGATTTGGGTCGTAGAATTGATGGTTACTCCCGGTGTATTCCAAACTGAAGTTATAAGGTGGTTGCGTGCTTATTGTCATCGTTGTCAACATCAAGCTCGAGATTGATGTATCGCTCGTAAAATGGTATATTGCTCGTAAGAGTGAACCATAGCCTTTAGAGTGTGGTATAGCTTTGAATGGTTGTGTTAATGCTTTCTTGAATGTTTATTATATTGTCGTTGTATTGAATGCTTTCTTATTGACTTATTGCTTAATTGTGTCTATTTGCATTGCACGTCTTTCTTTCTCTCCACCTCGATATCTGTCTCGCCCTCACTGAGTATACGTGTTGTGTATACTCACTCCTCACCACCACATTTCAGGAAATGTCATGTTAGCTGGAAAGTTCATGATTTTGTGAAAGTTCGTGCTTGAAGAGTTGTCTTGCGTGCTATGTGGCTTGAGTTGTCAAAGATGCAAAGATGTATGTTCATATGTTGTATGTATTTATTGTCAAAAGAAATGTAATTTAAATTTTGCTAAGTAGTTGAGGTGAATTGACAAGCTAGTTTATGTAATCAGTTAGCATAGCTTAACTTCAATGCATGTTTTTAATGTCCAAAGGAAAAGTGTTAGAATGACATGATAGTTTATTTTATGCAGCAGCTTAGTATGGTTTAACTGTCTAGTTTTAATGTACTTGTCAAAAATGAAAAGAGATAGATTAGCTTGTAAATTGGAAATGTATGTATACTTGCTGAGTTTAATTGTTGAGAACCAAGGCTTGGATGGCCTTGAGGTCTTTGGATGGTTGGACACGGTGTTGGTCCACTTATATGCGGTCGTAGGTTTTACATTTCGCCTAGAAACAAGGGAGACTCCGTCCATTTTCCCTGAAAATTTATGCCTGGGTTTGGTTTGGGTTGTGATTAGATCGATTGATAGAACTCCCGGTCTTGAGAGGGATCGGGGTGTTACAGGTGGTATCAGAGCTTGTCTAGCTCATAAGCCAGGACAGGGTCCTCGGTCTGGTGGGTAGTGACCCTTGAATGTGTGCTTGTTAAGTGTGTCTTGAAAGTGTATGCTTGTATGTGAGATTGTGTGTCTTGACCTGAATGTGTGCTCCTATGGGATATAGTTATGTGTTATGTGTTAATTGTGTGCTAAGTGAAGTGAAGTGTCTAGTTGTGCATTGAATTGACCTATCGAATTGGCATTGTGAATCGAATTGATCTCGTGGATTGTTATTTGCTTGGAGTATTGCTTGTGATGTGTGTATTAGAATGTCTTGAATTAGCTATGCCGTGATTTGAATTGATTATGTTGTGCTTGACTTGATTGTCGTGCTTGAGAGACTTTGTTGAATAAACTATTTTGTAAACTTGCTGGCATAATAGCTTAAGGCATATGTATAACTGTGATATATTGGCATTCATACATGTCCTATTGAAATGGTAAGTAAGTCCTCTTTCTCCCCTGAAGAAAGTGGTTCACAGTTGGCCTTTCAAGGTGTATGGATTGGCAAGAAATGAATGGCATTTGACTAGCCTTTATTTGGGAATTGGTGTTTGCTTTTGGAGCTCGGTTATTGGCAAATCTCTATGGTCCTCCTCTGTGCTTAACAGTTGTGAAAGAGTAGCTTTCTCTTGGGGTTTTATTTGGTTATTCTTTGGAGCATTCTTTGGTTTTCTTAATGGGTATTCTTTGAAGACTTCTGTTGGCATTTCTCGATAGATTTGGCTATTGGGATTTTAATCGGCCTTACTGAACAGTATTATCTATGGTATATGTGTCTCGGTCTTTATTGGTGTGATACTGGCATCCCTGATTGGAAATTCTTCAATGGTATTTTCTGGAATTCTCAGTGGCCAATTATTTAATATTTACTTATTAGGCAAACTTGGCTACTTTCTTATTAGAGCATTGTTTCGGATATCTTCTTCAGTGTTCCTCAGTAGGTTTGGTATTTGGAATTCCTATCAGACTTATTGTATAGTACTACTTATGGTATTCTTTGAAATTCTTATTGGGCGTTCTATTGGTATTTTCCTTATTGGCAAGGTTGTATGAAGTTCTCACTTGGCAAACAGTGAAGAGGCCTCAGAGTTTGGTTTTGGTATATTGTTCACCAGTTCAGTGTTTATCCTTGGCGTTTTCGTCCATATGGGAATCTATGTTTGTTATTCAACTTGGTTGTCTTATTGGGCACATTGTATTTTCTCTGCTATTTCCTTTGACATTCCTCTCAGCATTTGATAGCAAAACTCGGAATCTAATTGGTTGTCCCATGGGGTTATTATTTGGAAGGCTTCTTTGGAACTTTGGAAGTATATTTGATTGGGTTTCTTAGTATTTTCTTCAGCACTCTTAACCGGGAATTCTTCTATGAAATTCATGACCAGCGGGGTAATTCTTTGGACCTCTAGATAGAACCTTTGATTGAGCCTTTATTTGGCTTTTTTCCTTGGGGATTCTTGGGCAGTAATAGTTGAACTTCTACTAGAGATTCGTGTATGGGGTATTCATTTGGTATTCCTCTTATCATTAATATGTGATGTGATTTTATTTACAGTATCTTTGCTTTAGTCTTTATTGGTATTATCTCGGCGTTTCTAGTTGGAATTTATTCTTCTTCGGTATTCGTGTCAACGAGATTCTTGTACGGTATCTACATTTGAACCTTTATTTGGCGTTACCACTTGGCATTTCTACTTAAACTTTCCTATTGGTCATCTTGATTAAATACTTGTTCAGTAGCTAATGAAGACTAGTCAGAGTTGGATTTCAGTGGATGTAGAGTTCTATTGGAAGAAGAATTGCGAGGACGCAATTGTTTTAAGGGGGGAAGGATGTGATAACCCAAACCTGGCATGCATTTAATAGCACTTGACTGCATTTGATTAAATGTTTAATTAGTTAAATCAACCAATTTGCACTATTTTAATATTTCTCTTGGAAGCATTTAGTAGTTATATATTGAATAATTAAAAGATTATTACCTATTTCTAATAATTATAGTAATTGAATTTCTTCTCTTGTGATTAATTAAGTGTTATCCTAAATGTTAGTGTTTAATTGTATTTGACTATGTGTTTATATTAACTTTCATTTGTAGCTTAATATTAACTTCATAATTCTTAAAATATTCTAGAAATAGTTAAATTAATTATTTTAAATGAATATTGATTACCTTGATTGTTGTGATTATTTTAATAATCGGTTTTGGTTGTCTTGCATTAAAATCACTCGGTTTTCAAATAAATGAGGAAAGTAACTCCGAGCCGGAGTGAATTTAAAATATTCTACTATTCTACTTTTCAAAGAATTAAAGTTGTATATTATTGCTCATCACCTTATTAGCGATCGATTATTGATTGTTCGATCGCAGTATTTCGAAAATGAGAGTTAGAGAAATATTCTTCGAACTTAGTGAAAAATGCTTTTAGTTTAATTTAACTAGTTTTAGTTGTTTTTCATTTAATTGCATTGTTTTAACTTGACTTAGATTTAATGGCATCAAAATAAGCTTATTTGACTATTTTTAATTAAAGTTTTATTTTAAAAATGACCAAAATGCCCTTGTCATCTTTTAAATAATAAAACAAGGCAAAAATCAATAAAAGCATTTTGCAAAATGCCAACCATATCCCTTGCCATAGCCGAATGGTCATAGGGAGAAAAAGAAAAGATTTTTTTGCATTTTTCTTCTACGATTGCGCGTGGAATTGCTCGGGGGTCGTGGCTCGGGTCCTTGCGGGTCTTGGTCTTCAATCTCTGTGAGGGTTTTCATGCTTTTGTGCATATTTTTATGAAATTTGATTTTTGATCCAAATTTTTAGATTTGATATTTAATGCGTTATAATGCTTGAAATTGATTGGAAATGCTTCTTTAGGGTGCGTAGAGCTTTGCTTGATAGTTATTAAGCAATTTTTACGGTTGAAACTGCGTATTTGAAATTGAAGAAAAATAATGAATAGTGAATTATGAATAGTAAACCCTAGAATTTCGGATTTCGATCCGAATTGCGATTGCTTGATTTGGATAGGTGTCATTAATGATAGAAAGCTAAAATGTGAAATAAAAACGGATCGGCCTTTGTTAAAATTGGAAATTAGACAAAGAAACGTAAAGGGACCGTTTGACCAAAAGTTGACCGTGCTCGAATTGAGTTGGGGGTTTTGCAATTGAGGGTATGGAAGCACTTTCGGTGCTGTTGTGGCGTTGATTGAATGACCGGTTAGCATAGCTGTAGTTCAAACGTAATAGGTGGACTTTCGGGTCTTAGGTGAGAAAGTGAAGTTTAGTGACAAAGAAACGTGCCTTGTAGTGCCTGAGTGAATGTAGTGAAATCGGTTTCCTAATCCCGTAGCTCGTTTGCTCGTAATTGCCTTTGGAAGTTAGGGATTGAATAGTGATATTTGTTGTTTTCGTGTTTGAACTGCTGTTACTTGTTTAATTGGTGTTATTGTAGCTATTAATGATAGTTATGCTTGACAAGTTAATTGAATGCTAGTATTGATTGTAAATACTTGATATATCGTTTATCGTCTCTAATCTGCATTGTTGTGCTATCGCTCGTTTATCGCCTTGTATCGAGTCTTGTATTACATAGTGTCAGGCGCGTGAGTGATGGGCCTCTCTGGATAGCCTCGGATTGCCAGTGTTGGTTGCTCTAGCTCCGTGTCCTATTCCTTTTTCTCGCTTGGGTTGCCTCCCATGGAGATTTGGGTCGTAGAATTGATGGTTACTCGTGGGGTATTCCAAACTGAAGTTATAAGGTGGTTGCGTGCTTATTGTCATTGTTGTCAACATCAAGCTCGAGATTGATGTATCGCTCGTAAAATGGTATATTGCTCGTAAGAGTGAACCATAGCCTTCAGAGTGTGGTATAGCTTTGAATGGTTGTGTTAATGCTTTCTTAAATGTTTATTATATTGTCGTTGTATTGAATGCTTTCTTATTGACTTATTGCTTAATTGTGTCTGTTTGCATTGCACAACTTTCTTTCTCTCCACCTCAATATCTGTCTCGCCCTCACTGAGTATACGTGTTGTGTATACTCACTCCTCACCACCACATTTCAAGAAATGTCATGTTAGCTGGAAAGTTCATGATTTCGTGAAAGTTCGTACTTGAAGAGTTGTCTTGCGTGCTATGTGGCTTGAGTTGTCAAAGATGCAAAGATGTATGTTCATATGTTGTATGAATTTATTGTCAAAAGAAATGTAATTTAAATTTAGCTAAGTAGTTGAGGTGAATTGACAAGCTAGTTTATGTAATTAGTTAGCATAGCTTAACTTCAATGCATATTTTTAATGTCCAAAGGAAAAGAGTTAGAATGGCATGATAGTTTATTTTATGCAGTAGCTTAGTATGGTTTAACTGTCTAGTTTTAATGTACTTGTCAAAAATGAAAAGAGATAGATTAGCTTGTAAATTGGAAATGTATGTATACTTGCTGAGTTTAATTGTTGAGAACCAAGGCTCGGATGGCCTTGAGGTGTTTGGATGGTTGGACACGGTGTTGGTCCACTTATATGCGGTCGCAGGTTTTACATTTCGCCTAAAA
Source organism: Ehretia macrophylla (assembly GCA_037974665.1). Taxonomy (NCBI): domain Eukaryota; kingdom Viridiplantae; phylum Streptophyta; class Magnoliopsida; order Boraginales; family Ehretiaceae; genus Ehretia; species Ehretia macrophylla. Next base: position 43,889,380 of record CM075767.1, read on the forward strand.
ACAGGGGAGACTCCGTCCGTTTTCTTTGAAAATTTATGCCCGGGTTTGGTTTGGGTTGTGATTAAATCGATTGATAGAACTCCCGGTCTCGAGAGGGATCGGGGTGTTACACCTACAATGCGCCAATATCACATCTTTTCGAGGATGCTGCACTGTTGAAGCCGATGGGCTATTGATAAGCCCATTGGGCTGTTTGAATGGGCTATCTCTCTGGGCTGGGACTGTGAACCGTCAACACATAATGGCTTTGTACCCACAATATGACGGGTGCGATCATACTAGCACTAATTCACCGGATCCCATCAGAACTCTGAAGTTAAGCGTGCTTGGGTGAGAGTAGTACTAGGATGGGTGACCCCTTGGGAAGTCCTCGTTTTGCACCCCCATTTTTTTTTTTGCCCCGTTTAGCTCTGGCAAGATGCTTTCTCGTCACATTTCTTTCCTTGAGTCCCACGACATCTTGGGCTGCCCAGCTTCGCTTCCCGGAGAGGCTGGGTTCACAAATCGAAGGCGTAGGGCTGATTACCAAGTCCCCGTCGCTCCAATGTCCATAAGTTTTAATCCATAGGGAGTTATGCGGCACACAACATGCCGTTGGAAAGCTCTCTGGTAGCTTTACGACTGGGGCAGTAAGCCTGCTCGGCTGCGCCTATTTTTGGTTACAAAAATTGAACATTTTCATCAGTTTCTGGCCACTTTTCTTCTTTTTATGCTCTTTTTTCATCCCGGGTCGGTCGTCGTGAGCCGCGAAAGGATGACAACCTAACTCGCAGAATAGTAGATTACCTTACAATGCGTCGATATCACGTCTTTGTGAGGTTGTTGCACGGTTGAAGTCGATAGGCTATCGATAAGCCCATTGGGCCGTTGGAATGGGCCATCTCTCTGGGCTGGGATTGTGAACCGTCAACACATAATGGCTTTGCACCCACAACATGACGGTGTGATCATACCAACACTAATGCACCGAATCCCATCAGAACTCTGAAGTTAAGGGTGCTTGGGTAAGAGTAGTGCTAGGATGGGTGACCCCTTAGGAAATCCTCGTGTTGTACCCCCCCTTTTCAAATTTTTTTTTTTGCCCTGTTTAGCTTTGGCAAGATGCTTTCTCATCACATTTCTTTCCTTAAGTCCCACGACAACTTGGGTCACCCAGCTTCGCTTGCCGGAGGGGCTGGGCCCGCAAACCGAGGGCATGGGGCCAATTACCATGTCCCTAATGCTCTAATACCCATAACTTTTGTTCCGTAGGGAGTTATGGGGCGCACAGCATGCCGTTGGAAAGCTCTCTGGGAGCTCTACGACGGGGGCAGGAAGCTTGCTCTACTGCGCCTATTTTCGTTACCCAAAATCGAATGTTTTCATCAATTTCTGGCTACCTTTCTTCATTTTTGCGCTATTTTTTCGTCCAAGGTTGATCATCGTGAGCTACGAAAAGGACAACAACCTAACTCGCGGGATAGTAGACCGCCCTACAACGCGCCGATATCACATCTTTGCGAGGATGCTGCACGGTTGAAGCCGATGGGCTGTCGATAAGCCCATTGGGGCGTTTGAATGGGCCATCTCTCTGGGCTGGGACTATGAACCATCAACACATAATGGCTTTGGACAAACAACTTGACGGGTGCGATCATACCACCACTAATGTACCGGATCCCATCAGATCTTTAAAGTTAAGCGTGCTTAGGCGAAAGTAGTACTAGGATGGGTGGCCCCATGGGAAGTCCTCGTGTTGTACCCCACTTTATGTTTTTTTTGGCCCCGTATAGCTTTGGTGTAACGCCCTTATCCCTCAGGAGACCGGAGGCCCTAATAACCATGCTATTCTCAACCCAATACCAAACCCGGTCACAAAATTTAAGAAAAACAGATAGAGTCTCCCCAGTACCGAGGACATTCTAAGAACCTGTAACCACTTAATAAACCCACAACATAACAAGACATTCATTTATAACTAAAGATCTTAGTTTTAAGGCCATCCGAGCTTTAAGACATACAAACAGTTTAGATACACACAAGCATGCATTCATAACTTTATTTCTCTACAAAACAACTTATCATGCCACTCCATGATAGCATTGAACATTCTTAGAAATTAAAGCCAACCATACACCCGCTCATTTTCACCCAAGCATGCAACGTAGCTAGAAGTAGAAGCAAAAGTTATTACATGCCACAATTCCATAACACTCACTACATCCACTTAGCTTTCAAACTTGCAACTACTCAAATATATATACATAAGCCCTTAGGCTCCAAAATAGAATAGAAAGTAGAACAAGTAAGGTCTTCCACAGTTTAGCAGGCAATCACTCAAATCTCAAGTAATAGCACACATCAATCAGGTCAACTCCTCCAACTGCGCCACCTCAAACATGTTTAGCGAGGTATGAGCAATCACAATTGCCCAGTGAGGGATAAGGTCTACTGGGGACGTGCAATGCAACAGTTAGTACAAATAAAGCATTTTACAAACAAAGAACAATTGAAACAAGAAGTTACCACACATTAAAAAGGATACGATTCACTTGTTCTTCAATCACGAACCACGAGCCACGAACTGAAATCCCGATGTAATAATGATGCTGTTATCGATAAGTCGGCATCCCCTTATAATTCCAAAATCGGTGTACTCCGGATGTACCCCGAAATCTTACGACCTAACTCTCCCTGGGCGGCATCCCAAGTGAGAGAGGGACTGGGTAACCATTGTAGCCAAGGTATACCGGCAAGCCCGATGCCGCCCGATTTTCACGACACTACCATGCCCAAATGGTTGCGCAACCACGATGCAATGCACTCAAAATGATAACAATAGAATACATCAATTAACACATGATTGAGGGACAACAAAGTAGGTTGCCCTCACACACAATATATAGACAATAAGTGCACATAATCTAAGTACAAGTAAATAAATTGTTATGCACATAAGGATGAAGTCTCCCTCACCTCTATCAAGCTCCACAATTCAAGATTGGCTTCAAATCACTCTCAATCACCTTGAACATAAAGTTAAACATTGTTTCAATTACTTTTTAACTACAACATTCATTAATTATCCAACTAGGTTAGCTAACTTATAGTTTACTTAGTTAACATACAACCAAGTAATCATTCAAGTAATCTAATATACAAACAATATAACTAACAACAATAAAATCCTGATATAAGCGTGTTCTACAATCATTTTAAAGAGCATTTTAAGCATAGATAACCATATTTAATTCCATAATAGTACTATCAATTTATAAAGCCACTAATCCATACTTATTCTCTTTACAATTAACTCAATATAAAACTCAAGGAAAACACTTAGAACTATGGCAATACAATTACTATAAACAAGAATTCACTTAGAATCTTCAATTCAAGAAAAACAATTATGCAATTTAGTTCATGAAACATTATCTGGATAACGCCATATCTTAGATAATCACCCATAACCACCTAACCCATCAAGTCCAATAAAAACTTAGCAAATAAGCCAATTTTATTCCGGAAGCCCCTTTCGTAAACCCAACTAAAAATATATCTTCTAAGCAACAGGAGGACACTACGAGCATTCCAAGCTTTCAACGGTCACTAACCAACCACAAGGAAGTTCTACAAACACGTAAAACACTAGAACAAACCAATTGCCCTAAATATCCCTCTTTATGTTCTAGTCATTCTAACCAACTTCTAGCCATCTTTTAATGGGTTTAAGCAAACATTTGAGCCATCTAGCATTAATGGCACCTAATAGAAACACTAAAACCATCAACTGAGCAAAAGTCACAAAACGTCAATAGAATACTATTCTTTTCTCTAACTTTCTCAAGCTATCACATCCCAACGAGCTATGATAATAGAAATCCATTTTCACCACACAAACCTATCCATATTATGATCCATTTAAATGCCAAGAAATCCCGTTTAAACTATAACGTCACAAAACTCCATTCGTCCCCTTAGTTGATTTATACTACAACTAAGTTAACCAATCACCCAACTAATGCCATAACCATACCAAAAGTGCTTCCATGACCTCCCAAGACAATGCCAACACTCAAACCAAGCAAATTCCACACTTGGTCAAAACATCTCATTCGCAATTCAAGGCTAATTAGCTTCCAAACGCAATACAAAGTTCAAGGTACACAACCAAGCTATACTACCTTCCTAATGACACTTAATGACACCACTTAGGACCTCAAAGTCACGCAATTACCCGCATTTAGCCCAAAAGCCCCAAATTCCCTCTTTTGACTTTGTACTACATGTACCTCAACCGGGACTCAAATAGGAGCTAGCAAAGCTTAGTTAGGTCCTAAATAGCCTAGGATTACTAAATGTGGAGGCCAATTCAACCTGGATTCACGATAACCCCAAAACCCCTTTCTAAAAGTTGGCTATTTCATTCTTTTGCTAGGTTATGAGCAATTAAATGTTATGGGGCCTTTACACTATTTTCATTAACATGTAAAGCACCTATTAGGATAATTGATTCAAGCTATAAAGTCTAATTTCACAAAACCCTAATATTCCCGTCACTATTTATGCCAAATATTCAACGAGCAATTTCAATCGATTAAACTACGAAACAATAGCATAAATTAGGTCTCTACTACTTATATATAACATACATAAGCATATTTGAGCATTGCATTAGCATTTAAGAGCAAAACAAGAAATTCAAGAAAGTTGTCACATTTTTTTAATGCAAAAATAGGTATGAAATCCCTCACCTATTGTGCGTAGGAGCTCCTAGGAGACTAGTAAACACCCTAAACCACTTACACCTAGCTTGGCTTGGCTTGGAATGAGGATTTGTTGAGCAAAAATCTTCATTTCTCCTCCTATGCTATTTTCGGATTTGCTACAGTATTTTCAGCTTTTCCTCTTCTTTTTTTTTTGTGTTTTGCTAACTTATGAGCTTAGTGTGAGTTGTTGATCATATATAAGTCTATATGTTTTATTTTAGTGTGAGTATGTTGGTCAAAATATGAATTAAGCTAGCTTAAAGTGAGTCCTAAGTGCAATTTAAATGATAGCTAATCAAAACACATAGTTTTGTTACGTAACACTATTCATTAGTTTCAATAAATCATTTTCTAAACGGATGCTCCTATCGTTTTTAGCTCAAATGCACATTTTTCTCATTCCTAAAACAATTAATATGATTTAAGAAAATTGATATTTTGAAGTAATTAAATGGTTGAAAAATGTAATGAATAGTAACCACATAAAGCAACAAGTAATGCAAAGTAAAGATGCGCAAATAGTGGATGCAACAGTTAAAATGTGTACGGTGAAATTCTTGGGCGTCACACCCTCTCCCCCTTAAACAAATTGCGTCCTCGCAATTCTTCTTTCAACGAACTTCTGCTGCGCACTCTAAAAGCCCTTGTATAAAACCAACGTATCAGTTGAAAGAATACCATTGAAACCCCCAGTAGGCCAACAAGGGAACCATCAGCTAAGAAATCTCACAATAAGGATGCCAAATAAAGGCTCCGATTAAGAATACTAATCTAGAAGTCTGAAAAAATACCAATCAAGAAATCCATAGCAAAAATCCCCAAGGAGATTGCCAAATAAAGGCTCGCTCAAGAATGCCAAAGAAGATTCCAATTAAGATTGTTTATAAGAAGTCCCAATAGAAATGTCAAGTAGAAATACCCAAGAGAATACCATAGAAGTTTGATAGAAAGACCCCCGGTATGATAACCAAATAAAGGCTCCGATAAGAGATTCGAATGAGAAGAGCACGGGCTGAACATCTCTAGAAGATCTGTTACTAACTATCTCTTTATAGGGGAGAGTTTACTTACGAATTCAAGGGACAATACATATATGCAATGGTTAAACGTAGAATGGATACTTAATATACATTACCACATGCATCTAAGGAAATAAGTTATCAGGAAATCACTTAGATGCAAAATTAACCATATAAACATACTTCGCATACACGCACTCAGGTTTTGACTACCCAGCAGACCGAGGATCCTATCCCGGCTGTGAGCTACAAAGCTCTGATACCACCTGTAACGCCCCAATCCCTCACGAGATCGGAGGCTTTAATAACCATGTTATTCTCAACCCAATACCAAACCCGGTCATAAAATTTAAGAAAAACGGACAGAGTCTCCCCTGTAACCATGGACATTCTGAAAACCTGTAACCACTCAATAAAACCACAACATAACAAGACATTCATTTATAACTAAAGATCTTAGTTTTAAGGCCATCCGAGCCTTAAGACATACAAACAGTTTAGATACACACAAACATGCATTCATAACTTAAGTTCTTTACAAAACCGCTTATCATGCCACTCCATAATAGTATTGAACATTCTTAGAAATTAAAGCCAACCATACACCCGTTCATTCACACCCAAGCATGCAACGTAGCTAGAAGCAGAAGCAAAAGTTATTACATGCCACAATTCCTAAACACTCAATACATCCACTTAGCTTTCAAACTTACAACTACTCAAATATCTATACATAAGCCCTTAGACTCCAAAATAGAATAGAAAGTAGAACAAGTAAGGTCTTCCACAGTTTAGCAAGCAATCACTCAAATCTCAAGTAATAGCACACAACAATCAGGTCAACTCCTCCAACTGCACCACCTGAAACATGTTTAGCAAGGTATGAGCAATCACAATTGTCCAGTGAGGGATAAGGTCTATCGGGGGCGTGCAATGCAGCAGTTAGTACAAATAAAGCATTTTACAAACAAAGAACAATTGAAACAAGAAGTTGCCACACATTAAAAAGGATACAATTCACTTGTTCTTCAATCATGAACCATGATGCAATGCACTCAAAATGATAACAATAGAATACATCAATTAACACATGATTGAGGGACAACAAAGTAGGTTGCCCTCACACACAATATATAGACAATAAGTGCACATAATCTAAGTACAAGTAAATAAACTATTATGCACATAAGGATGAAGTCTCCCTCACCTCTATCAAGCTCAACAATGCAAGATTGGCTTCAAATCACTCTCAATCACCTTGAACATAAAGTTAAACATTGTTTCAATTACTCTTTAACTACAAAATTCATTAATTATCCAACAACGTTAGCTAACTCATAGTTTACTTAATTAACATACAACCAAGTAATCATTCAAGTAATCTAATATACAAACAATATAACTAACAACAATAAAATCCTGATATAAGCATGTTCTACAATCATTTTAAAGAGCATTTTAAGCATAGATAACCATATTTAATTCCATAATAGTACTATCAATTTATAAAGCCATTAATCCATACATATTCTCTTTACAATTAACTCAATATAAAACTCAAGGAAAACACTTAGAACTATGGCAATACAATTACTATAAACAAGAATTCACTTAGAATCTTCAATTCAAGAAAAACAATTATGCACTTTAGTTCATGAAACAATATCTGGATAACGCCATATCTTAGATAATCACCCATAACCACCTAACCCATCAAGTCCAATAAAAACTTAGTAAATAACCCAACTTTATTCCGAAAGCCCCTTTCGTAAACCCAACTAAAAATCTATCTTCTAAGCAACAGGAGGACACTACGAGCATTCCAAGCATTCAACGGTCACTAAACAACCACAAGGAAGTTCTAAAAACACCTAAAACACTAGAACAAACCAATTGCCCTAAATATCCCTCTTTATGTTCTAGTCATTCTAACCAACTTCTAGCCATCTTTTAATGGGTTTAAGCATACATTTAAGCCATCTAGCATTAATGGCACCTAATAGAAACACTAAAACCATCAATTGAGCAAAAGTCATAAAAACTCAATAGAATACTATTCTTTTCTCTAACTTTCTCAAGCTATCACATCCCAACGAACTTTGATAATAGAAATCCGTTTTCACCACGCAAACCTATCCATATTATGATCCATTTAAATGCCAAGAAAACCCATTTAAACTATAACAATCACAAAACTCCATTCATCCCCTTAGTTGATTTATACTACAACTAAGTTAACCAATCACCCAACTAATGCCATAACCATACCAAAAGTGCTTCCATGACCTCCCAAGACAATGCCAACACTCAAACTGAGCAAATTCCACACTTGGTCAAAACATCTCCTTCGCAATTCAAGGTTAATTAGCTTCCAAACGTAATACGAAGTTCAAGGTATGCAACCAAGCTATACTACCTTCCTAATGACACTTAATGACACCACTTAGGACCTCAAAGTCACGCAATTACCCGCATTTACCCGAAAGCCCCAAATTTCCTCTTTTGACTTTGTACTACACGTACTTTAGTCGGGACTCAAATGGGAGCTAGCAAAGCTTAGTTAGGTCCTAAATAGCCTAGGATTACTAAATGTGGAGGCCAATTCAACCCGGATTCGTGATAACACTGAAACCCCTTTCTAAAAGTCGGCTATTTCATTACTTTGCTAGGTTATGAGCAATTAAATGTTCTGAGGCCTTTTCATGTGGTAACACGTGGGGAACAAAACCATGAGGCCACACTTGTACGTTAAGTGCGGGGTGTTCCAAAGCGGACAATATCAACTTATGTTACGTCGCTAGTGTGCCTCTGCCCTTCGGGGTATTCGCTTAGCTGGGTCGTTACAGAAGTGGTATCAAAGCGGGCCTTCCTTTGTATCAGTGTCCCGCGAGGGCACTGGCCCTCCTTAAGGAGGGGTGGATATGGTGAACCCATCCCACATCGGAAGGTTAAGAGCTGGGACCATTGAATATATAGTGGGAAGTGTCTCCTTATATTCGAGTTGAGGCCTTTTCACGTGGTAACACGTGGGGAACAAAACCGTGAGGGCACGCTTGTATGTTAAGTGTGAGGTGTTCCAAAGCGGACAATATCAACTTATGTGACATCGCTGGTATGCCTCTGCCCTTCGGGGTATTCGCTTAGCTGGGTCGTTACATTTGGCAAGATGCTTTCTCGTCACATTTCTTTTCTCGAGTCCCACAACATCTTGGGCCGCCCAGTTTTGCTTCCCGAAGGGGTTGGGCCCGCAAACCGAGGGCGTGGCGCCGATTACCAGGTCCCACCAGTCCAATGCCCATAACATTTGTTACGTAGGGAGTTATGTGGCACATAGCATGCCGTTGGAAAGCTCTCCAGGAGCTCTACGATGCGGGCAGCAAACCTGCTTTGCTGCGCCTATTTTCGGTGCCCAAAATCGAACGTTTTCATCAATTTCTAGCCACTTTTCTTCATTTTGCCCTTTTTTTTTGTCTCGGGTCAGTCGTCGTGAGCCACGAAAAGGACGACAACCTAACTCGCGAGAAAGTAGACCGCCCTACAACGCGCTGATATCACGTCTTTTCGAGGATACTGCACGGTTGAAGCCGATGGGATGTCGATAAGCCCATTGAGCCATTTGAATGGGCCCTCACTCTGGGCTGGGACTGTGAACCATCAACACATAATGGCTTTGCACCCACAACATGACTGGTGCGATCATACCAGCGCTAATGCACCGGATCCTATCAGAACTCCGAAGTTAGGCGTGCTTGGGCGAGAGTAGTACTGGGATGGGTGACCCCATGGGAAGTCCTCCTGTTGTACCCCACTTTTTGTTTTTTTTTTTTGCCTCGTTTAGCTTTGGCAAGATGCTTTCTCGTCACATTTCTTTCCTCGAGTCCCATGACATCTTGGGCAGCCCAGCTTCACTTCCCGGAGGGGTTGGGCCGGTAAACCGAGGGCGTGGGGCCGATACTTGGTCTGCATCGTTCTAATACACATAATTTTTGATTCGTAGGGAGTTATGAAGCGCACAGCATGCCGTTGGAAAGCACTCCGAGAGTACAGCAAGGGCAGTAAGCCTACTTGGCTACGCCTATTTTCGGTGCCCAAAATCGAACATTTTCATCAGTTTCTAGCCGCTATTCTTTATTTTTCTCTATTTTTTATCCCGGGTCGGTCGTCGTGAGCCGCAAAAAGGACGACAATCTAACTCGTGGGATAGTAGACCGCCCTACAATGCGCCGATATCATATCTTTGCGAGGATGCTGCACGGTTGAAGTGGATAGGCTATCGATAAGCCTATTGGGCTGTTTGAATAGGCCATCTCTCTGGGCTTGGATTGTGAACCATCAACACATAATGGCTTTGCACCCTCAACATGACGGGTGCGAACATGCTAGCACTAATGCGCCGGATCCCATCATAACTTTGAAGTTAAGCGTGCTTGGGCGAGAGCAGTACTAGGATGGGTGACCTTTTGGGAAGTCCTCGTATTGCACCCCCTTTTTTGTTTTTTTTTACCCCGTTTAGCTTTGGCAAGATGCTTTCTCGTCACATTCTTTCCTTGAGTCCCACGACATCTTGGGCTGCCTAGCTTCGCTTCCCGGAGGGGCTGGGCCCACAAACCGAGGGCGTGGGGTTGATTACCAGGTCCCCGCCTTTCTAATGACTATAACTTTTGATCCATAGGGAGTTATGCGGCACACAGGATGCCGTTGAAAAGCTCTCCGGGAGCTCTACGACGGGGGTAGCAAGCTTGCTAGGCGGCGCCTATTTTTGGTGCCCAAAATCGAACATTTTCATTAGTTTCTGGACACTTTTCTTCATTTTACACTATTTTTTCACCCTGGGTCGATCGTCGTGAGCTGGGAAAAGGACGACAACCTAACTCACGGGATAGTAGACTGCCCTACAACACGCCGATATCACGTCTTGCGAGGATGCTGCATGGTTGAAGTCGATAGGCTGTTGATAAGCCCATTGGGCCGTTTGAATGGGCCATGTCTCTAGGTTGGGACTGTGAACCGTCAACATATAATGGCTTTGCACCCACAACATGACGGCTGCGATCATACCAACACTAATGCACCGGATCCCATCAGAACTCCGAAGTTAAGCATGCGTGGGCGAGAGTAGTACTAGGATGGCTAATCCTATGGGAAGTCCTCGTGTTGCACCCCGCTTTTTGTTTTTTTTTTTGCCCCGTTTAGCTTTGGCAAGATAATTTTCTTTACATTCTTTTCCTCAAGTCCCACGACATCTTGGGCTACCCAGTTTCACTTCTCGGAGGAGCTGGGCTCACAAACCGAGGGCGTGGGTCAAATTACCAGGTCCTCGCCACTCTAATGCCCATAATTTTTTATCTGTACGGATTTATACGGCGCACAACATGTCGTTGGAAAGCTCTCCGGGAGCTCTACGACGGGGGAAGCAAGCCTGCTCGGCTACTCCTATTTTCGGTGCCTAAAATTGAACATTTTCATCAGTTTCTTGCAACTGTTCTTATTTTTGCGCTATTTTTTTTGTCCCGGGTCGGTCGTCGTGAGATGCGAAAAGGACGACAACCTAACTCGCGGGATAGTAGACCGCCCTACAATGCACCAATATCATGTCTTTGCGAGGATGCTGCACGATTGAAGCCGATGGGCTATCAATAAGCCTATTGAGCCGTTTCAATTAGCCGTCTCTCTGGGCTGGGACTGTGAACCGTCAACACATAACGGCTTTGTACCCACAACATGACTGGTGTGATCATGATAGCACTAATGCACCGGATCCCATTAGAACTGTGAAGTTAAGCGTGCTTGGGCGAGAGTAATATTAGGATAGGTGACCACTTGGGAAGTCCTCGTGTTGCACCCCATTTTTTGTCTTTTTTTTGCCCCGTTTAGCTTTGGCAAGATGCTTTCTCATCAAATTTCTTTCCTTGAGTCCCATGACATCTTGGGCCGCCCAGCTTTGCTTCCCGGAGGGGCTGGGCCCGTAAACCGAGGGTGTGGGACCGATTACTAGGTCCCCGCCGCTCTATTGCCTATAACTTTTGATCCATAGAGAGTTAAGCGGCGCACATCATGTCGTTGGAATGATCTCCAGGAGCTCTATGATGGGGGTAGCAAGCCTACTCGGCTGCGCCCATTTTTGGTCACCAAAATCGATCATTTTTATCAGTTTTTGGCCACTTTTCTTCATTTTGTGCTATTTTTTCATCCCAAGTCGGTCATCGTGAGCCGCAAACAGGATGACAACCTAACTCACGGGATAGTAGACCGCCTTACAACGGGCCGATATCACGTCTTTGCGAGGATGCTGCACGGTTGAAGCCAATGGGCTGTCGATAAACCCATTTAATCGTTTGAATGGGCCATCTCTCTGGGCTAGGACTGTGAACCGTCAACACATAATGGCTTTGCACCCACAACATGACGGGTGCGGTCATACCAGTACTAATACACCGGATCCCATCAGAACTCCGAAGTTAAGCGTGCTTAGGCGATAGTAGTACTAGGATGGGTGACCTTGGGAAGTTCTCGTGTTGCACTACCCATTTATCTTTTTTTTTTTGCCCCGTTTAGCTTTGGCAAGATGCTTTCTCGTCACATTTCTTTCTTCGAGTCCCGCAACATCTTGGGCTGCCCAGTTTCGCTTCCCGGAGGGGCTGGGCTTGCAAACCGAGGGAGTGGGGCCGATTACCAGGTCCCCGCCGCTCCAATGCCGATAACTTTTGATCCATAAGGAGTTATGCAGCGCACAACATGCCGTCGGTGCCCAAAATTGAACATTTTCATCCTTTTTTTGCCACTTTTCTTCCTTTTGCATTGTTTTTTCATCCCGGGTCGGTTGTCGTGAGCCGCGAAAAGGATGACAACCGAACTTGTGGGATATTAGACCGCCTTACAAAGCGCCGATATCACGTCTTGCAAGAAAACTGCACGGATGAAGCCGATGGGCTGTCGATAAGCCCATTGGGCTGTTTGAATGGGCCATCTCTCTGGGCTGGGATTGTGAATCGTCAACACATAATGGCTTTGCACCCACAACATGATCGGTGTAATTATACCAGTACTAATATACCAGATCCCATCAGATATCTGAAGTTAAACGTGCTTGGGCGAGAGTAGTACTAGGATGGGTGGCCCCTTAGGAAGTCTTCGTGTTGCACCCTGCATTTTGTTTTTTTTTTGCCCCATTTTGCTTTGGCAAGATGCTTTCTCATCACATTTCTTTCCTCGAGTCCCACGACATCTTTGGCTGCACAGCTTTGCTTTGCGAATGGGCTGGACCCGTAAGCCGAGGGCGTGGGTCCAATTACCAGGTCCCCGCCATTCCAATGCCCATAACTTTTGTTCCGTATGGAGTTATGCGATGCACAACATGTCGTTGGAAAGCTCTCCGGGAGCTGTATGATGGGGGCAATAAGCTTGCTCGGCTGCTCCTGTTTTCGTGCCCAAAATTGAACGCTTTCATTAGTTTCTTGCCATTTTTCTTTATTTTGCGCTGTTTTTTAATCCCGAGTCGGTCGTCGTGAGCCGCGAAATGGATGACAACCCAACTCGTGGGATAGTTGACCGCCCTACAATGCGCCAATATCACGTCTTTGCCAGGATGCTGCACAGTTGAAGCCAATGGGCTATCAATAAGCCCATTGGGCCGTTTGAATGGGCCATCTCTCTAGGCTGGGATTGTGAACCGTCAATACATAATGGCTTTGCACCCACAACATGACCGGTGCGATCATACCAGCACTAATGCACCGGATCCCATCAGAACTCCGAAGTTAAGCGTGCTAAGGCGAGAGTATTACTAGGATGGGTGGCCCCTTGGGAAGTCTTCGTGTTGCACCTCGCATTTTGTTTTTTTTGCCCTGTTGAGCTTTGGAAAGATGCTTTCTCGCCACATTTCTTTCCTCGAGTCCCATGACGGGTGCGATCATGCCATTACTAATACACCGAATCCCATCAGAACTCTGAAGTTAAGCGTGCTTGGACGAGGTAGTACTAGGATGGGTGATCCCTTGGGACGTCCACGTGTTACACACCCTTTTTTTTTTGACCCGTTTAGCTTTGGCAAGATGTTTTCTCATCACATTTCTTTCGTCGAGTCCCACGACATCTTGGGCCACCCCGCTTCACTTCCCAGAGGGGCTGGGCCAGCATACCGAGGGTGTAGGACCGATTACCAGGTCCCCGCCGCTCCAATGCCCATAACTTTTGATCCGTAAAGAGTTAAGTGGCGTACAACATGCATTTGGAAAGCTCTTTGGGAGCTCTACGACGGGGATAGCAAGCCTACTCGGCTGCGCTAATTTTTGGTGCCCAAAATTGAACGTTTTCATCAGTTTCTAGCTACTTTTCTTCCTTTTGCGAAGTTTATTCATCTCGGGTCAGTCGTCGTGAGCTGCAAAAAAGACGACAACCTAACTCGTGGGATAGTAGACCGTCTTACAATGTGCCGATATCACGTCTTTGCAAGGATGCTGCACGGTTGAAGCCAATGGGCTGTTGATAAGCCCATTGGGCCGTTTGAATAGGCCATCTCTCTTGGCTAGGACTGTGAACCGACAACACATAATGGCTTTGCACCCATAACATGACGGGTACGATCATACCAGCACTAACGCACCAGATCCCATCAGAACTCCGAAGTTAAGCGTGCTTGGGCGAGAGTAGTACTAGGATGGGTGACCCCTTGGAAAGTCCTCGTGTTGTACCCCCCTTTTTGTTTTTTTTTTTTGTCCCGTTTAGCTTTGGCAAGGTGGTTTCTCATCACAGTTCTTTCCTCGAGTCCCACGACATCTTCGGCCGTCCAGCTTCGCTTCCCGGAGGGGTTGGGCCTGGAAACCGAGGGCGTGGGGAAGATTACCAGGTCCCCGCCGCTCCAATGCCTATAACTTTTGATCCATAAGGAGTTATGCGGCACACAGCATGCCGTTGGAAAGCTCTCCAGGAATCTTCGACGGAGGCAGCAAGCTTGCTCGACTGTGCCTATTTTCGGTGCCCAAAATCGAACGTTTTTATTAGTTTTGGGCCAATTTTCTACGTTTTGCGTTGTTTTTTCATGCCGGGTCGGTCGTCGTGAGGCACGAAAAGGACGACAACCTAACTCGTGGGATAGTAGACTGCCATACAATGTGCCGATATCACATCTCACGAGGATGCTGCACGGTTGAAGCCGATGGGCTGTCGATAAGCTCATTGGGCTGTTTGAATGGGCCATCTCTTTGGGCTGGGACTGTAAGCTGTCAACACATAATGGCTTTGTACCCACAACATGACGGGTGCGATCATACCAGCACTAATGTACCGGATCCCATCATATATATGAAGTTAAGAGTGCTTCGGCGAGAGTAGTACTAGGATGGGTAGCCCCTTGAGAAGTCCTCGTGTTGCACCCCGCTTTTTATTTGTTTTTGCCCTGTTCAGCTTTGGCAAGATGCTTTCTCAACACATTTATTTCCTCAAGTCCCAGGACATCTTGGGCTGCCCAGCTTCGCTTCGTGGAGGGGCTGGGCTCGTAAACCGAGGGCGTGGGTCCGATTACCAGGTCCCCGCAACTCCAATGCCCATAACTTTTGTCACGCCCCAACCCGACCTATAGAGGTTAGACTAGGGAGTGATCTAAACATTCAAGTCATATCACGTACTTAATCGTTCATGAAAGTTTAACACTTAACGTTTTAGCCTAAACTCCACAAATTCTCCGAAAATCCGGCAGCATAACGCCTGTAATTGGGCTCTTTGGTTTGACGTGATTCTCTAAACGCCTCAAAACCTTCAATCTCAAATTCATTTCCAACTAAGATTACTATTTATCATCAATTGAAATGCCTACTAGTTATCTCGAAGTCTTGTTTGATTAATAACCTAGCATGATACTATGTCTCGTTTGTTTGTTAATCCTCGTTACAAAAGTACCTGTTGATCTTAGCTTAACAATGAGTACCTGCTTAAGATTTGATAGATTCATTTTACTTAATCCTTACCTGATACTTCATAATCCTATGATAGATACTAGCCAGTAACGATAGCAAAAATGACCATAGTAGTGTCTATCTAGTTAAGATCAGTACAAGCCAAAATTAGACCCCAAATTACAACGGGGGTTATTTACAATACAATAACAAGCAACATAAGAAATAGTCTTCAAGCAACATATCGTTCACAAAATGGCCATAGTCAAGTAAGGCAAGTAGGGCAAGCAATCATTCCAAGGAATCATCATTAGGCACGTTGTCCTCGGGTACTTGTTCCTGATCTTCTTCACCTGAGATGATTAAAGAGGGTGAGTCCTTATGAACTCAGCGAGGGGGACCGAGAAATAGGTTTTGAAACTCTTTTTCTGGTTCAATTATGAAAACCCTTTGCAAGCATGACATAAATCACAAGTAAGTACATCATGTAATATAAAGGTAAAAGAACACAATTACCCGTCTTTCCTCCCCGAGGTCCACTAGGAACCAAGCGAGAGTACTTATACACATAGTGAAAATGATACGGTGAGCTTTTGCTCTTAATTCATTTCCAGTATCAGTTGTTGTGGCCGACTTCAAATCATCCCCTTATCATGCCAAATGGGTGTACTTTGGATGTACCCCGAAATCCTACGACCCAACTCTCCAAGGAAGTCTAGCCTCCAAGCGAGAGAAGGAATTGGACAATGGTAGTCATGGTTGCACCGGCAAACCCGATACCGCCCGGTGTGCGTGAACGCTACCACGCCAAAATGAAAGGTTGCAACCTTGTATTGAATGCACATTTATGACATTTAATATATCACATTAGAAGGACAACAAAGTAGGTTGCCTCCAAGCAGTCATAAGATTGCACATTGACAAGTAAACATGCAAGGCACGATATGAAAAGTAATTTCACTTGAAAAGCACATGGAGTTATATGAATATTAAACGGGCAGCCATGTAACGCATGTAAATCAAGTCATATAACTCATTTCGAAGTTCACGTAATCAAATAATAAGATAATTCAACATGCAACGACATCTATGTGGGACCGGGTGCAAGAAAGGCCTACTTGTCAACATGTAATCATCGGAATCATATTTAGGGCTCTAAGGGAAACTACGGGCAGCCTACTAATTACATAATTAAACACGATATTCATAGGATCAACACTTAGCGAGTTTACCTAGTCATTAGGGTTTCAATTCACGCTCACCCGTGCGATTAAGCCCTAAGTTGTCACGTAATTAAACTCAAGCCATGACATTGATTAATTCAAACACCCTCAAACATTCAAAACAGTCCACACAACATCCAAGTGCCACAATCCCAAGCAATTAATACAACAAGAGAAGTTACAATAATTTTTCTGAGCATATCACTAGATGGAAACCTCACTGCAAATGTCTGTTTTCTAACAATCATTGAGACAAGCAAAAAATCTCCAATTCTAGTGAACAAAATTTCAAATTAAATCTTAAGGAGTGAACTAAATTCAGAAACAAACCTCACATCATTTGGAGTTCGGGTTCAAGAGTTATAACCAAAACCGTGAGACTACACAAAACTGTCCAGATTTGAACACATTTCAATACTTGTCATTTTTTAGGACCTTAGGGTGAGATTTAGCATTACTCTATTTCTGACAAAAATGTCCAGAACAGAAAAATATATCAGTACACCAAATTTCATGCATTTTGGATATCAGAGTTATAGCCAAAACCTGCTTCATTTTCCCAGATTTTCCAGATTTGGACACATTTTGATATTTTGCCATTTTGAGGACCTTAGATTCAAAATTAGCTTTGTTCTATTTCTATGAAAAATTCTCAGAACTGGAAACACTAGTCACCTACCAATTTTCATGCATTTTGAACATCATTTACCTGGTCAAAATCACTTCGTTCCAACAGAACAAAAAGCTGCCAGATACGCGATTTCACCTATCTTCACCTTCTAGCCAAATATCTTGCCATGCATGCTTACAAAAGTTCATGTACACACATATATCACAAGTACAGAGGTAAAAATAGAAATTTAAGGGCATGCATGTGGTTTTTGAAAGCTTTTCAATAAGTTTTAGCCCTCACCTTAGCAAGACACAAAGAAGACGCACAAACTCTTGATGAAGCACAATGTTGACCTTCCTCCTTGCTTAGCCGAAAGACAACTTGAGATTTCTTTAATTCCTAGCTTAGTTACCAAGTCCTTAGTAGGTGAATGTGGTTAGAACACAAAGAAAATGAAATGGGAGCTTATCAAACATACCTAGGCCGAATGAAGGTTCTAAGGGCTTGCATGTGTGTTTCTTTGTATTCTAGCGTGCTTGGTCGAGCTCCTTAGCAATTTGCATGTCTTAAAGAACCTTAGGATGAAGAAATTAAGCCATGGAGAGTGAAATAGCAGCTAGGGCCGAGAGAGAGAGAGAAGAAATGAGAGAGTGAGAGAAATGAGATAAAAATGAAAGCTTTGAGGGACTTTGATGCATGTGTCGGCTATGGGCTTTGGAATTTCAGAATTTGTGTCTTCAAGGGCATAATTTGAAGTGTCTAGCATGGGCAATTGGAGTGTGTCGAGAATGGTGGAGCTTTGGGTAGAGTTTTGAGCCAATTTTTTTTTGCTTGTGTCATAAAATTGTCATAGAATGTCTAGGTATAGATTTTGAAATTGAAATGCATGCACAAAGGGTCCATGTTGTCGGCCAAGCTTGTGTTCAAATTTGAATTTTTTGTCTTGGTTGAGCATTATTTAATTGTGTGTTTGGGAAGTGCAAAAGAATAAGGAATAAAGAATTAGAATGTCTAGCTTTTGGTGCAATTTCGTCTTCTAGTGCATTGACTTAGTATTTTAATATTAGTTAGTGGAGTTTGTAGGATTAATTAATGATCTAGTGCTTCGTGTAAGATGCTTTCTTGATTAGCGTGCGGGCACACTTTCCTAGGTTTAGGGCATGCACTACAAGGTAGGGCACGAACAACGAGACAAACGCACATTTCCCAAGTAAATGCACGTAACCCTAAATGTATGCACGTAATTCAATGCAAGACACACAAAACGAAACACGACTCTTAAACCTAGGTCAAGGCATGCAAATCTAGGTTAGGGCACACAAAACAAGGTATCGCACGTAAATCGAGGTCATGCCTCACATCCTTCCCTTCTTAAAAGAATTTTATCCCGAAATTCAATATTATCTTTGAAATAAAGCTGGATACTCTTGCTCCATCTGGTCTCACCTTTCCCACGTGGCTTCTTCAACTCCATGATGATCCCACAACACTTTTATCATCGGTATAGATTTGTTGCGCAACTCCCGATCTTACTGGTCTAGGATCCGAATGGGCTTCTCTTCATAAGACAAGTTCTCCCGAAGCTGCAACGGCTCTGGCTCCAAGATATGCGATAGATCAGGGTGATACTTCCGTAGCATTGAAACATGAAAGACGTTGTGAATATTGGAGAGGTTTTGGGGTAATGCCAGGCGATACGCCAATTTTCCAACCTTCTCAACTATCTCAAATGGTCTTACAAACATCGGGCTTAACTTTTCACCCTTGCCATGTTTAATCCGTCCCTTCCGAGGTGATATCTTGAAGAACACCTTGTCGCCGACCTCAAACTCTAAACTCTATCTCCGTCGGTCTGCGTAACTTTTCTGCGTGCTTTGGGTAGTAAGCATCCGTTTCCGGATGAGGTGGACATTATCAACAGTCTTCATAAGTTCAGGTAGAAGGGTCGGGTCAAAAGTCTTCGTCTCACCTACTTTATCCCAATAAATTGGGGATCGACACTTACGTCCATACAATGCCTCAAATGGGGCCATCCCGATAGTGGCCTGATAACTATTATTATAAGCGAACTCCACTAAAGGCAGATATTTCTCCCAATCTTTCCCGAAATTTAAAACACACGCCCTCAGCATGTCCTCCAGAATCTGAATAGTTCTCTCAGATTGTCCATCAGTCTGAGGGTGATAAGCCGTGCTGAAACTCAACTTCGTTCCCAAAGTTTCTTGCAATCTCCTCCAAAATCGGGAAGTAAAACGAGGATCCCTATCCGATACAATACTCACAGGCATCCCGTGCAACCTTACAATATCCGCCACATACATATCTCTCAATTTCTCAAGACTATCCTCCTTGTTCATCGGTAAGAAATGCGCTGACTTAGTCAATCTATCCACTATGACCCAAATGGCGTCATGACCCTTTTGCGACTTGGGCAGGTCCATGACAAAGTCCATAGTTATATGTTCCCATTTCCATTAAGGAATTTCCAACGGCTGAAGTAAACTTGCTGGTCGTTAATGTTCCGCTTTGACTCTCTGGCAAGTCAAACACCGTGCCACAAACTCCGCAATCTCTCTCTTCATGTTATTCCACTAATAGTGTTGCTTCAAATCCCGATACATCTTTGTTCCGCCGGGGTGAATAGTGTATCTTGAATTATGGGCTTCTTCAAGAATCTTCTTTTTCAGCTCTGGCTCATTAGGAACACAGATCTGATTCCTAAACCTCCAAATACCATCATCTTGAAACTTGAAATCTGTGTTGCTTTCTTTAATCTTTTGAAACTGTTGGTCCTTCTATTGAGCCTCTCGTAATTCAGACAACAAGGTCAATTGAACTTGTGTAGTGGCAAAAAGTAACCCTTTTTGAGTCAATTGTGGTTTCCACAAGAATGCTTCCTCTAACAACTCCTGCACCTTGACTTCCAGTTTTCCCATGCTCGCTTTCTGACTTAAGGCATCTGCAACTACATTTGCTTTACCGGGCGCATAATTGATTGTGCAGTTATAATCATCCAAAAGCTCCATCCACCGTCTTTGCCTCATGTTCAACTCTTTTTGCGAGAACAAATATTTCAAGCTCTTGTGATCAGTAAACACCTCGAATTTGTTACCCCACAGATAGTGCCTCCATTTCTTGAGTGCAAACACAATAGCCACTAACTCCAAATCATGCGTCGGGTAGTTCAATTCATACGGCTTCGGTTTCCTAGAAGCATACGCAATCACTCTACCATTTTGCATCAACACACAACCTAGTCCTTCCTTCGAAGCATCGCTATAGATTACAAAACCTTGACTCCCTTCAGGCAATGCAAGAACGGGTGCGGTAGTCAATCTTCTCTTCAATTCTTGGAAACTGTTCTCACACTTGTCATCCCACACGAACTTTGTTTTCTTTTGAGTAAGCTTTGTAAGCGGTCCTACAATTTTTGAGAAATCCTTCACGAACCTCCGATAATAGCTGGGTAGACCAAGAAAACTCCGAACCTCCGTAATGTTTTCTGGCTTCTTCCAAGACATCACCGCTTCTATCTTTGTTGGATCTACTGCTATTCCCTCTTGGGATATGATGTGCCCCAGAAATGCAATCTGTTGCAACCAAAATTCGCATTTTCTAAACATTGCATACAATTGATGCTCTCGAAGTTTCTGTAGTACCAATCGCAAATGTTGTTCATGCTCAGCCTCAGATTTCGAGTATACCAAAATATCATCAATAAAGATCACCACAAATTGGTCCAAGTAGGGTTGAAACACCCTGTGCATCAAGTCCATAAAAGCTGCAGGGGCATTAGTTAGCCTAAATGGCATCACCACATATTCATAATGCCCATATCTCGTCCCGAAAGCTGTTTTAGGCACATCTTCCTTTTTGATCCGCAACTGATAGTACCCTTGCCTCAAATCGAGCTTTGAATACACTTTGGCTCCTTGAAGTTGATCAAACAACTCATCGATCAGTGGAAGTGGGTATTTATTCTTGACGGTCACTTGGTTCAATCCTCGGTAATCGATGCATAGCCTCAACGTTCCGTCTTTCTTCTTTACAAATAGGACTGGCGCTCCCCACGGAGAAGAACTTGGTTGAACAAACCCCTTCTTCAACAATCCTTGCAATTGGTCTCTCAATTCTTGTAGCTCGGCCAGTGCCATACGATAGGGGGCTTTAGATATCGGCTGGGTGCCAGGCATTAATTCTATAATGAACTCGATCTCCCGATTTGGGGGTAAACTGGGCAATTCTTCTGGAAATACATCCGCATAATCTTTAATCACTGGCATCTCCTCCAACTTAGCTTTGTCTGACGGCTTGTTGATGAGGTAAGCTAAGTATCCACTATACCCTTTTCTCAAGGACTTCACTACTTTCGTAGATGAAATAATGGAACTCCCGGTGAAGTCTCTTCGACCCATGACCTCCAATATTGGTTGATTAGGTATCTGGAATGTTACAATCTTCGTCCGGCAATCTAGTTGGGCATGATGCTTTGCCAACCAGTCCATCCCTAAGATGACTTCATAGTCTCGAAAAGGTAATACAATAAGATTGGTTGAGAATTCCCTATCTTTAATTTGGATTTTACATGCTTTACAAGCTGAGCTAATAACAATTTTAGAACCCATCGGAGTACCAACTTCTACTTCGTAAGGCAAACATACAACTTTCAGTTTCACACGCTGCACACATAAGGGAGTAATAAATGAATGAGTAGCACCTGGATCAATTAGCACCCTAACAGGTTGATTCAGTATCAAGAATGTACCTTGAACAACAGCGGTCTCCTCTAGAAGCTCCTCGCACTCAATAGCATAAGCTCGAGCCTGAACTCTAGGAACTGGAGCCTTGCCTCTACCAGTTGGTTTAACCTGATTTTGTCCTCGTTGCCATTTAGGGCAATCCTTGATCTGATGCTGATCACTGCTACACTGCACACATCGTCCTGACTTCTTCCAGCACTGGGCCTCGATGTGACCCTTCTTGTCACAGTAAGAACAGTTGATAGACTGAGTAGCAGGTGAACTACCTATGGATCCACGAGTAGAAGAGGCTGATGGTGCTTTAGTCGGGCCACAGTTATTAACTGGTCTGTTCTGGCTCTGGCCCTGACTGCGACTCTGGCTCTGGAATTTCCTCTGTTGACCTGGAGGCTGGTATGGTTTCTTGTTCGGCTGGCTCGAACCGGCTCTATCAAGTTTCCTCTTCTCAACTCGGGAAGCAGCAGCAAGGAGAGCAGAATAGGTATCGAAGTCATGCGAAGCCAACTGGTCCTGAATTTTTGGCCTCAACCCATTCGTAAATTTTCACATCTTCGCCTCAGGGGTACTAACTATGTATTAAGCATAGCGGGACAGTCGGTCAAAACGAGCCTCGTACTGGGCCACCGTCATGTTACCCTTGTTCAAGTGCATGAATTCCTCAATCTGCCTCTGCCTAGAAACTGCAGGTACGTATTTCTCCTTGAAAGCCTTAACGAAATTACCCCACAAGCGAGGTGACTGATCAGTTTCCCAAAGTGCCTCCACAGTGTGCCACCAATGCTCAGCATCCCCGTGCAACAGAAACACAGCAAACTCCACCTTTTCTTCATCAGTATAGTCAAGTGGCCTGAAAATCCTCTTGATCTCAAACAGCCAAGCCTCTGCCTTTTCATCATCAGCTTTCCTGTGGAATTTGGACGGGCGAAAGTCAAGAAACTCCCGTATTCTGCTATGTCTCCCATGGTTACCATCATTCCTGTTGTTGTTGTTGTTTGCTTCACGTGCATTTTGACGTTCCATCACTCGTGACACACGATCCATGGCATTCGCCATCATATTAAACATAGTCATGCCGGGATTAGTTTGATAAGCATCTCTGGTCTCTTGGGGCTCACCGCTCCAATTAGTAGTGCGGGTACTAGGACTAGCCATCTATAGGCATAGATTACGATGCACAATTTATTGAATACGACAAACAAGAATTTAATGCATAAGATATGCAACATATAATTTTATATAGACACACAATTCTAGAAACAATTTAGACATGTTAATCACATAAGCACATAGAACATAGAAGGCACAATTAACATTATCACACAATAACACATAAACAAGTCATCCTAATAACCTTAGGGCTTCTACCCATGGTCTGAGAGTTAAACCCGGCTTAAGCAATCTAAGCTTTGATACCATTAAGATATAAGGTGTCACGCCCCAACCAGACCTATAGAGGTTAGACTAGGGAGTGATCTAAACATTCAAGTCATATCACGTACTTAATCGTTCATGAAAGTTTAACACTTAAAGTTTTAGCCTAAACTCCACAAATTCTCCGAAAATCCGGCAGCATAACGCCTGTAATTGGGCTCTTTGGTGTGACCTGATTCTCTAAACGCCTCAAAACTTTCAATCTCAAATTCATTTCTAACTAAGATTACTATTTATCATCAATTGAAATGCCTACTAGTTATCTCGAAGTCTTGTTTGATTAATAACCTAGCATGATACTATGTCTCGTTTGTTTGTTAATCCTCGTTACAAAAGTACCTGTTGATCTTAGCTTAACAATGAGTACCTGCTTAAGATTGGATAGATTCATTTTACTTAATCCTTACCTGATACTTCATAATCCTATGATAGATACTAGCCAGTAATGATAGCAAAAATGACCATAGTAGTGTCTATCTAGTTATGATCAGTACAAGCCAAAATTAGACCCCAAGTTACAACGAAGGTCATTTACAATACAATAACAAGCAACATAAGAAATAGTCTTCAAGCAACATATCGTTCACAAAATGGCCATAGTCAAGTAAGGCACGTAGGGCAAGCAATCATTCCAAGGAATCATCATTAAGCACGTTGTCCTCGGGTACCTGTTCCTGGTCTTCTTCACCTGAGATGATAAAAGAGGGTGAGTCCTTATGAACTCAGCAAGGGGGAACGAGAAATAGGTTTTGAAACTCTTTTTCCGGTTCAATTATGAAAACCCTTTGCAAGCATGACATAAATCACAAGTAAGTACATCATGTAATATAAAGGTAAAGGAACACAATTACTCGTCTTTCCTCCCCGAGGTCCTCTAGGAACCAAGCGAGAGTACTTATACACATAGTGAAAATGATACGGTGAGAATTCATTTCCATTATCAGTTGTTGTGGCCGACTTCAAATCATCCCCTTATCACGCCAAATGGGTATACTCCGGATGTACCCCGAAATCCTACGACCCAACTCTCCGAGGAAGTCTAGCCCCCAAGCGAGAGAGGGAATTGGACAATGGTAGTCATGGTTGCACCGGCAAGTCCGATACCGCCCGGTGTGCGTGAACGCTACCACGCCAAAATGAAAGGTTGCAACCTTGTATGCAATACACATTTATGACATTTAATATATCACATTAGGAGGACAACAAAGTAGGTTGCCTCCGAGCAGTCATAAGATTGCACATTGACAAGTAAACACGCGAGGCACGATATAACAAGTAATTTCACTTGAAAAGCACATGGAGTTATATGAATATTAAACGGGCAGCCATGTAACGCATGTAAATCAAGCCATATAACTCATTTCAAAGTTCATGTAATCAAATAATAAGATAATTCAACATGCAACGACATCTACGTGGGACCGGGTGCAAGAAAGGCCTACTTGTCAACATGTAATCATCGGAATCATATTTAGGGCTATTACATAATTAAACACGATATTCATAGGATCAACACTTAGCGAGTATACCTAGTCATTAGGGTTTCAATTCACGCTCACCCATGCGATTAAGCCCTAAGTTGTCACGTAATTAAACTCAAGCCATGCATTGATTAATTCAAACACCCTCAAACATTCAAAACAGTCCACACAACATCCAAGTGCCACAATCCCAAGCAATTAATACAACAAGAGAAGTTACAATAATTTTTCTAAGCATATAACTAGATGGAAACCTCACTGCAAAGGTCTGTTTTCTCACAATCATTGAGACAAGCAAACAATCTCCAATTCCAGTGAACAAAATTTCAAATTAAATCTTAAGGAGTGAACTAAATTCAGAAACAAATCTCGCATCATTTGGAGTTCAGGTTCAAGAGTTATAGCCAAAACCGCGAGACTACACAAAACTGTCTAGATTTGCACACATTTCAATACTTGTCGTTTTTTAGGACCTTAGGGTAAGATTTAGCCTTACTCTATTTCTGACAAAAATGTCCAGAACTGAAAAATCTAGAAGTACAAAAAATTTCATTCATTTTGGATATCATTTGCTAAGTAAAAATAGGTTTGTTCTACAAGGATAGTGAATCTGCCAAAACCTGCTTCATTTTCCCAGATTTTCCAGATTTGGACACATTTTGATATTTTGCCATTTTGAGGACTTTACATTCCAAATTAGCTTTGGCCTATTTCTATGAAAATTTTCAGAACTGGCAAAACTAGTCGCCTACCAATTTTCATGCATTTTCAACATCATTTACCTGGTCAAAATCACTTCGCTCCAACAGAATTTGTTCAAAATCACTTCGTTCCAACAAAACTAGCAATTTGCATGTCTTGAAGATCCTGGTCAAAATCACTTCGTTAAAAATCACTTCGTTCAAAATCACTTCGTTCCAACAAAACTAGCTTGCTTGGTCGAGCCCCTTAGCAATTTGCATGTCTTTAAGAACCTTAGGATGAAGAACTTAAGCCATGGAGAGTGAAATAGCAACTAGGGCCGAGAGAGAGAGAGAGAGAGAAGAAATGAGAGAGTGAGAGAAATGAGAGAAAAATGAAAGCTTTGAGGGACTTTGATTCATGTGTCGGCTATGGGCTTTGGAATTTCAGAATTTGTGTCTTCAAGGGCATAATTTGAAGTGTCTAGCATGGGCAATTGGAGTGTGTCAAGAATGGTGGAGCTCTGGGTAGAGTTTTGAGCCAATTTTTTTATGCTTGTGTCATAAAATTGTCATAGAATGTCTAGGTATAGATTTTGAAATTGAAATGCATGCACAAAGGCTCCATGTGGTCGGCCAAGCTTGTGTTCAAATCTGAATTTTTTGTCTTGGTTGAGCATTATTTAATTGTGTGTTTGGGAAGTGCAAAAGAATAAGGAATAAAGAATTAGAATGTCTAGCTTTTGGTGCAATTTCATCTTCTAGTGCATTGACTTAGCATTTTAATATTAGTTAGTAGAGTTTGTAGGATTAATTAATGATCTAGTGCTTCGTGTAAGATGCTTTCTTGATTAGCATGCGGACACGCTTTCCTAGGTTTTAGGCACGCACTACGAGGTAGGGCATGAACAACGAGATGAATGCACGTTTCCCAAGTAAATGCACGCAA
Source organism: Ehretia macrophylla (assembly GCA_037974665.1). Taxonomy (NCBI): domain Eukaryota; kingdom Viridiplantae; phylum Streptophyta; class Magnoliopsida; order Boraginales; family Ehretiaceae; genus Ehretia; species Ehretia macrophylla. Next base: position 43,916,174 of record CM075767.1, read on the forward strand.
CCCTAAATGTATGCACGTAATTCAATGCAAGGCACACAAAACGAAACACGACTCTTAAACCTAGGTCAAGGCATACAAATCTAGGTTAGGGCACACGAAACGAGGTATTGCAGATAAATCGAGGCCGGGCCTCACAACTTTTGTTCCGTATGGAGTTATGTGGCGCACAGCATGCCGTTGGAAAGCTCTCCGGGAGCTCTACGACGGGGGCAGCAAGCTTGCTCGGCTGCGCCTGTTTTTGTTGCCCAAAATCAAACATTTTCGTCAGTTTCTAGTAAATTTTCTTTATTTTGCGCTGTTTTTCGTCCCGGGTCGATCGTCGTGAGCCACGAAAAGGACGACAACCTTGCTCGTGGGATAGTTGACCACCCTACAACTCGCTGATATCACGTCTTTGGGAGGATGCTATACGGTTGAAGCCGATGGGCTGTCGATAAGCCCATTGGGCCGTTTAAATGATCCATCTCTCTCGGCTGGGACTGTAAACCGTCAACACATAATGGCTTTGCACCTACAATATGACAGGTGTGATCATAGCAACACTAATGCACCGGATCCCATCAAAACTTCGAAGTTAAGCGTGCTTGGGCGAGAGTAGTACTAGGATGGGTGACCCCTTGGGAAGTCTTTGTGTTGCACCCCCTTTTTTGTTTTTTTTGCCCTGTTTAGCTTTAGCAAGATGCTTTCTCGTCACATTTCTTTTCTCGAGTCCCACGACATCTTGGACTGCCCAACTTTGCTTCCCGGAGGGGCTGGGCCTGCAATCGAGGGCGTGGGGCCGATTACCAGCTCCCCGCCACTCTAATGCCTATAACTTTTGATCCGTAAGGAGTTATGCGGCGTACAACATGCTGTTGGAAAGATCTCTAGGAGTTCTACAACGGGGGCAGCAAGCTTGCTCAGCTGCGCCTATTTTCGGTCCTAAAAGTTGAACATTTCATCAGTTTCTGCCCACTTTTCTTCCTTTTGCGCTGTTTTTCTATCTCGGGTCGGTCGTCGTGAGTCTCGAAAAGGACGACAACCTAACTCACGCTATAGTAGACTGCCCTACACCGCGCCGATATCACGTCTTGCGAGGATGCTGCACGGTTGAAGTCGATGGGCTGTCAATAAGCCTATTGGGCCATTTGAATGGGCCATCTCTCTAGGTTGGGACTGTGAACCATCAACACATAATGGTTTTACACCCACAACATGACGGGTGTGATCATATCAACACTAATGCACTGGATCCCATCAAAACTCCGAAGTTAAGCGTGCTTGGGCGAGAGTAGTACTAAGATGGGTAACTCCCTGTGAAGTCCTCGTGTTGCACCCTTTTTTTGTTTTTTTTTTCCCTGTTTAGCTTTGGCAAGATGCTTTTGAAGGATCATTTATATTTAGAGCTATAAACATCATCTAGCTAAGAATCGAGCGGAAGCTAAACATGACATTCAAAAATTTCTGGAATTCAAAGCATGATGTTCATATGAAACTCTAATCTTGATATCATGTGATTAACATATGCAAAACATATATATAGCAAGTATATATATTGACAAGAGATAGTAGAAGAGTATACCTCTTGTAGACAACTCATGGAAGCCATAGATCTGAATTTTTGCACACTTGATGGAAGACACCTCCTCTTGAAAATACAAGAGCTCTAGTCCGTCCACACGAGCAAAGAATGGCTTATCCATTTCCGTGGTTGTTTTGTGCTAGATCTACCATGGAAGATTTATGAGCTTGATTGTGAAGAAGATAGCAAAACCATTTCCTTCTTCTTCCTTGTTCTTGGCTGCGTTTTCATGAAGAAGAAGAAGACAAGTTCATCTAGTTCACCTTCATTTTTCAGCCATGGTGTTTTTCTCTTTTTGCAGAGTTGAAGAAGAAGACTACTCATCTTCTCTCTCTTTTTGTGTTTCATCCGTGTAGGAGCTTGGAGAGAGAAAAGGTTGACAACCCTTTTCTCATGAAAAGAAAACAAGCCATGTTTTTGGGATGTCTTATCTCCCCTTTGAAAGAAAAGAGAAGACAAGCTTTCTCAAATTATGGTTGTATTGTCTAGCTTTTGTTGAAAGATAAAATATACATCATATGTATATTGTGTAGTATTTTTCCACTAATGTAATAATATACATATATACATCATATGTATATTGTGTAATATTATTTCAATAATGTAATAATATACATATATACATCATATGTATATTGTGTAGTATTCTTCTACTAAGACATTTAAATATTCAACCTAATCACCATTAGTTGAAATTATGAAAACAACCTTTTCATATTTCTACATTAGCCCCAACACTTAATAATAATTGCATATTGGCCCCAATAACTTTTAAAGGCCAATTACACCATTGTTAACTCCTTAACAATTCAAGAGAAACAAAATATTATATTTAACACTTTAACAATTCAAAAGAAAACTAAATGCAATTGTTAACACTTTAACAACTCAAGAGAAACTAAATCAAGCTCAATAGAAAAACCATTCACCGTGCTCTATTGTGTGTGACTTTCTAGATTCACCACTATATAGCACTGAAGAAACGTTGAACACTTTCAATATTAATCAAACTATTTGATTTGTTTAGAGAATATCTCCCGTCATTCTCAAAACACCCTCAGAGTTCTTGAGTGACGTTCTAGCTACTAACGTATCAAGACAGTTTATAAAGCAATGAATTCTTATTCAAGTGAATCTATTTATGGTCGCCGATTATCGTACAATCCAATCCTTCCATTAATTGTCCCGTCGAGCAAGAACCATGATTCGATTAAGTTCATAAACTCGATACTATGCATAGATCTAATTGGTGTAATGAGAGATGACACATGGAAAACTCTTTCTTTCTCCATCATTCACACCTCGGCCAAGGATTTTCTCATTAAACAACCAAGCTTAGATCACATAGGACATCGCCTCACACCGAAGGTTAATGGATCCTATCTTGACCACTACCTATCAATCACTATACCGAATGAATGAAACTGCGAGAGGACGCATCTCATCTCGTTTGTCAAAACAATTATTGTCCAAACGCTAGAATCAAACCCCAATACATATGACAGCTGTAATGTCTCAAGTCTAAGGATTACATGCACAATCACAACGAATAACAAATTATTAATCTAAAGTCATGTAATTGTTATTCACGTCACATTCAGTGATCTATTCAACTAATAGTCACCCACATGTTTGTTAATCGCATCCCTATACTGTTATGGCACGTGGCTCACCATCCTTTATCATTAACATCCATATGTTAATCAAAGGTAACAACATATGTGATAGTCCGTAATAGATTATCGAAGTCCCGATCAAATAATCTAAGGTCTATGAATACTTTAAGTATTTATCAAATTAATAAAATACGCCAACATATTCTAAACGCTTTTAGAATACATTCCTATAATGAAAATAATAGGGACTCATTCATACACATAAAAGAAGGAGAATATGAATGTGCTAATTATGTCAATATGAAAACACACATATATAGACATAGATGCTATAATGTACAAGTTAATGTCAAAATGCTTAAATATATGTCATCCAAATATGTAGTATTAGGGCATATCTCTAACAGCTTTCTCATCACATTTCTTTCCTCGAGTCCCACGATAGCTTGGGCCGCCCAGCTTCGCTTCCCAGAGGGGCTGGGCCCGCAAACCGATGGCGTGGGGCTGATTACCAGGTCCCCGCCGCTCCAATGCCCATAACTTTTGATTCGTAGGGAGTTATACCATGCACAACATGTTGTTGGAAAGCTCTCTAAGAGCTCTACAACGGTGGCAACAAGCCTGCTCGTCTGCAACCATTTTTGGTGCCCAAAATCGAATGTTTTCATCAATTTCTGGCTATTTTTTTTCATTTTGCGCTATTTATTCATCCCGGGTCAGTCGTCGTGAGCCGCGAAAAGGATGACAACCTAACTCGTGGGATAGTAGGCCGCCCTACACTGCGCTGATATCATGTCTTTCGAGGATGCTGCATGGTTAAAGTCGATAGGATGTTGATAAGCCCATTGGGCCATTTGAATGGGCCATCTCTATAGGCTGGGACTGTGAACCGTCAACACATAATGGCTTTGCACCCATAACATGATGGGTGTGATCATACCAGCACTAATGCACCGAATCCCATAAGAACTTTGAAGTTAAGCGTGCTTGGGCGAGAGTAGTACTAGGATGGGTGACCACTTGGGAAGTCCTCGTGTTGCACCCTGCTTTTTGTTTGTTTTTTCCCTGTTTAGCTTTGGCAAGATGCTTTCTCATCACATTTCATTCCTCGAGTCCCACGACATCTTGGGTAGCCCAGCTTCGCTTCCCGGAGGGGCTGGGCCCGCAAATCGATGGCGTGGGGCCGATTACCAGGTCCCCGTGGCTCCAATGCCCATAACTTTTGTTTCGTAGGGAGTTATACAGCGCACAGTGTCACGCCCCAACCCGACCTATAGAGCTAGACTTGGGTGTGACCTAATCATTATCGTTATTTTAGGACTATAACCGATTGACGGAGTTTAATGCTTATCCGTTAGCCTAGAACTCCAAAAGTTTTCAAAAAAAAAATCGGCAGCATAACGACTGAAATTAGGACCTTTGGTTTGACCTAATTTTCTAGAACTCCTCAAAATTTCCAATCATTAGTTTGATTCCAATAAAGATTCCCATTTTGTCATGAACCGATATGCCTACTATTTTATCCCGAAAATCTCGTTCGATTAACAAGCTTAGCATGATAACTATGTCCCATTTACTTGTCAATTCCTGTTACACAAGTACCTGTTATCCTTTAGCCTATGAGTGAGTACCTAAGTGAAATTAGATAGAGTTAACTTAGTTGATTATTAACCTATTGGTTTAAACACCTATGATAACTACTATTCAAAATAATGAAAGCAAATAACCAAATAAAGAGTTTGTCCGGTTATAGTTAGTACAAGCCAAAATTAGACCCCAAATTACAATGGGAGTCATTCACAATAACAACATAAGTAGTCTTCAAATCAAACACAACGTCCATAAAACAACCACATTCTGGAAAATCACATAAGGCATGTAGTCACTCCAAGGATTCATCAACAAGCACATTCTCCTCGGGTACCTATTCCAAATCTGCTTCACCTGTGACAAAAAAAGAGGGTGAGTCCTTTTAAACTCAGCGAGGGGGGGACAAGTGACAAGGTTTTGAAATCCTTTTCCGGTTAATCTTATGAAAACTCCTTTGCAAACATGTCATGTAGTACAAATAAGAATGTAAGCATAGTATAAGAATCAAATTGAAAGATAGATACAGTTACCACATCATTTAAAGGATATGGTGAGCTTTCGCTCTCAAGATCAATCGGTAAGCATTTTCTCTCAAGATCATTTCCAATAACCATTGTTGTTGCCGGCATCAATCATGCACTTATCACTCCCAATGGGTGTACTCCAGATTGTACACCAAATCCTATGACCCAACTCTCCGAGGAAGTCTAGCCCCCAAGCGAGAGAGGAAATTGGACCATGGTAGTCACGCCAATACACCCGCAAGGCCGATGCCACCCGGTGTGGCGCGAAAACTACCATGCCACAATGAAAGGTTGCAACCTTGTATGCAATGCACATTTATGCCATTTAACAATTCACATTAAAAGTTCAACAAAGTAGGTTGCCTCCGAGCAAGTATATGATCACATTTTAACATATTGGCACATAAGGCATTATAAGTTTGAGGCCCGAACTCAATTTGCGTGCGATACCACGATTCGTGTGGCCTAACCTTGAACTGCATGCCTTAACCTAGGTTTAAGAGTCGTGTCTTGATTTATGTGTATTGCATTGAATTACATGCCTTACATTGATTTACGCGCATTCACTTAGGGTTGTATGAATTTACTTTGGAATATGTGCATTTGTCTTAGAGTTTGTGCCTTACCTTATAGTGCGTGCCTAGACCTAGGAAAGCGTGCCCGTATGCTAATCAATAAAGAATTCTACACAAAACACTAGGCCATAAAATAATCATACAAACTCCACTAGCAATATTTTAATCCTAAGTAAGCTTAATCCATGCATCTCAAATACTACAATCAACCCACAATAAATTAAGCTTAACAAAAAACAAAAGAATTTAGATTTTGACCATGCCTTGGCCGACCATAGCAAGGAAATATGACCAAATTTGAACAACTTTGCACAATTAAATAATATCCTAGACATTCTATGACACAAACACAAGACACAATGCATAAAAAACTCCTAAGCACCCTACCAAAGCTACCCTTTCTCAGCCAACTTACCAAACATGCTCCTCACAATTCAAAAATGCACAAATGACAAAGGAATTTTTAGATTTTACAAGCTCAAGGCCGACACACACACACACACAAATATCAAACTCTCTCAAAACTCTCTCAAGCTCTCTCTTTCTCTCTCATTATCGGCTATGGCTGCCCCATGGCACAAGCTCACTCTCTAAGACTCCTAGCAAGCTCTCAAAAAAACTCAAGCTTCGGCCATAGCAAGCAACAAGCAAGAAAATCTCACACAAGCTCTCAAACCTCTCATTTTCGGCCATAGGTAAGTCTAAGAGTTTTCTTCCATTTCTTTTTGTTCTAATCACATGCACTCACTAAGTATATGTTAACTAAGCTAGGATTTAAAGAAAAACCAGCCACCACTTGGCCAAAGCAAGGAAAGTGTACCTTTTGTGCGTTTTCAAGTGCATTCTAGCATTTTCATCCAACAAGTTGCTAAGGTGAAGGTTAAACTCTTTTAAATTCTTTCAAAACTCACATGCATGCTCTCATATGGCTATATTTACCTCTGTAGTTATTGTATATGTGTGTATATGAGCCTATCCTCTCATGCATGACTTGATTTTGGCTAGAAACTTACAGATATGCAAACTCATTTTTCTGGCAGATTACTGACCGTGTAGAACGAAGTAAGTTCTTTTGGCCTCGTAAACGTTAATAAAAATGCATTAAAATTGGTAGGTAACTATAGTTTTTAGTTCTGAACATTTTTTGGCAAAAATAGGCTAAGGCTAATTCTAACTTGAAGACCCTCAAAAATGGAAAAACTCGTAATGTGTCTAAAACTAGACAGTTTTGCGTAGTCTCACGGTTTTCGCCATAACTCCTAAGTTCGAACTCCAAATGCAACGAGGTTTATTCCTAGATTTAAAGTACTCATTAAGCTTTAATTTGAAATTTGGTACACTGGAATTGGAGATTAATTGCTTGGCTAATTGAATGTGGAAAAACAGACCATTGCAGTAAGGTTTTTGCTTAGTAATATGCTTTGAATCATGTTGTAACCTTGCTTGAGGTATTGAATGCTTGGAATTGTGGCACTTAGAAGTTGTGTGGCCTGTTGTGATTGGTTAAGGTTGCTTAATTTGGTTGATGCATGGCTTGGGTTCATTAATTGATGAATGATTGCTTAATCGCATGTGTAAGTACGGAATTGAGGCCCTATCACTTATGACTACTTGCTAAGAGATGATCCTATGGTAATTTTGTTCAATTGATGTTGAGGAATGTTAATAGGCTGCCCGGAATTGTCTTTATAACTCTAAATGTGATTCTAGGTGATTGCTTGTTCATAAGTGAACTATTCTTGCACCCAGTTTTGTGTAAGTGTCATAACATGCTTGTATGGTATGAACATTTGACATGTGAACCCAAAAAATGAGTTATATGACTTGTTTTATAGGTGTTACTTGGCTGCCCGTTAAATGTTTATATACTTCTAAGTGTTTTACAAAGTGAATCTATATATCAAAGCATGCCTCGAATGTTTACTTGTCAATATGTGATCTTATATTTGCTCGGAGGCAACCTACTTTGTTGACCTCCTAATGTGAAATGTTAAATGGTACAATTGTGCATTGCATACAAGGTTGCAACCTTTCATTGCGGCATGGTAGCATTTCACGAACGCCGGGCGGCATAGGGCTTGCCGGTGCTCCCGTGACTACCATGGTCCAATTCCCTCTCTCGCTTGGCATTCCACCCTCGGAGAGTTAGGTTGTAGGATTTTGGGGTACATCCGGAGTACACCCATTTGGAGTGATAAGTGGATGATTGAAGTCGGCCGCAACAATTGTTATCGAAAATGAACTTGAGAGCGAGAAGTTCACTGTATCATTGAAATGATTGGTAAATGTATCTATTGTTCAATTTGATTCTTATACTTTGCGTACATTATTATTTGTGTTATGTGACATGTTTTCAAAAAGGGTTTTTCATAAGGTTAACCGGAAAAGAGTTTCAAAACGTTATCTCTCGTTCCCCCTCACTGAGTTCATAAGGACTCACCCTCTTTTATCATCACAGGTGAAGAAGATCTGGAACAGGTACCCGAGGAGAACGTGCCTGTTGATGACTCCTTGGAGTGATTGCATGCCTTATGTGCCTTGCTTAACTGTGGCTGTTTTGTGAACGTTATGTTTTCTTGAAGACTACTTATGTTGCTCTTGTTGTACAAGACCCCCGTTGTAATTTGGGGTCTAATTTTGGCTTGTACTGATTATAACTAGACAAACACTCTATTTCGTCATTTTGCTATCACTATTTAATTTAGTAACTATAATAGGCAACTAAAGCATCAGGTAAAAGATCAAATAGAATGAATCTATCTAATCTTACCCAAGTACTTACTCATAGGCTAAAGGATAACAGGTTCTTGCGTAAAAGGAGTTGACAAATAAATGGAACATAACTATCTTGTTAGGCTTGTTAATCAAATGAGACTTTCGAATTAGATCAATAGGCAAATCGGTTGATGATAAAATAGGGATCTTAGTTGGAATCGAAGTGATGATTCAAAGTTTTGAGGCGTTTAGAAAATTAGGTCAAACCAAAGGTCTTACAAACAACCGTTATGCTACCGGTTTTTCAAAAAATCTTTTGGAGTTCTAGGCCAACGTTAAGTGTTAAATCATAACAACGGTTAAGAATGTGAAATGGTGTGAATGAATTAGGTCATACCCTAGTCTAGCCTCCATAGGTTGTGTGAGGCCCAATCCCGAATAACGTGTTTTACCTCGATTTGTGTACCTTAACGTAGATATAGAGTCATGCCTTGATTTACGTGCATTGAATTGAATTATATGCCTTGCATGGGTTTGTGTGCATTTACCTAGGATTGCATGCATTTGCATTGAAATTCGTGCATTTATCTTGAAGTATGTGCCTTACCTCGTAGTTCGTGTCTACCTCGTGATTTGTGCCCGTATTGATTTCTGTGCATGCATCATAGTGCGTATCCTAAACCTCGAACTGCGTGCCTACACGCTAACCTAGAAAGATTCCTACACAAAGCACAAGACAATAAAATAATCCTACACAATCCACTAACTATTAAAATAATATTATACTAATCCTACATATTCCACTAATAATATTCTAATCCTAATTCAAATTCTCTACAAAATCCACTAACAATAAACAATTCTATCTACACAAACACCTAAATCATTCTTTATTCCCTTTCCTAAACACAATGCACATAAAATACAAAGCCTAAGCCATCTAAGCTAGCCTTGGCCGACCATACAAGCCCAAATAATCAGATTTTAATTCAAATTTTATGCTTCACACATGCTAGACAAAGTCTTCCAAGTTGTCATAACTTTTCCTAAGTTCTATGCCCTTTTTGCTAACTCCTAAGCCTCAAACATGCTCATACACGTATTCCTTACATACTACATTTCCTAGGCACAATATTCAGCAACTTTAGAAGGCATTTGACACACAAAAATTGAGCAAGGCTGACACACACACGTACAAACATTCAAAGAGCATCTTCAACTACATTTTTTCCCCTCAAGCTCTCATTCTCACTCCCTTTTGGGTAAGGCTACTCTTGAGTTTCCAAGACCTTAAACTCACTCTCTTGGACACTGCAAGCATCGGCCATAGAAAGGTAATCAAGAAAGGATAGCTCAAAGTCACACAAAAACCTCAAAAACAAGGATTTTGTGCACATTTGCTAAGTCTTCAAAGAGGTGAGGCTTAAAACCTTTTAAAAGCTTTCAAAACTCACATGCATGCTCTCATATGGCTGTATTGACTCTTGTAGTTCATGTTTATGTGTTTATATGAGCCTATCTACTCATGCATGGCTTGATAATTGCTAGAAACTTAGAAATATGCAAACTCGTTTTTCTGACAGATTACTGACCTTGTAGAACAAAAGAGTTTTGGCCTAGTAAAAGATGTCAAAAAATGCATTAACTTTGGTAGGTCACTATATTTGTCTGTTCTGAAAATATTTTGAAGATATAGGCCAAGGCCAATTTGGACTCTAAGACCTCCAAAATGGTCAAATATCGTGATGTGTCAGGGTTCTGGCAGCTTTCTGACCTTGTAGAACGAAATAGTTTTGGCCTAGTAAAAGATGCCAAAAATGCATGAAATTTGGTAGGTCACTAGATTTGTCAGTTCTGAACATATTTTGGAGAAATAGGCCAAGGCCAATTTTGAATCTAAGACCTCCAAAATGGTCAAATATCGTGATGTGTATAAATCTGGAAAACTTGGAAATATGAAGTAGGGTTCTGGCAGCTTTCTGAACTTGTAGAACGAAATAGTTTTCGCCTAGTAAACGATGTCAAAAATACAATCAATTTGGTAGGTCACTGTATTTGTCAGTTATGAACATATTTGGAAGAAATAGGCTAAGGCTAATTTTGAGTTTAAAGGCCTCAAAAATGGCAAATATCGAAATGTGTATGAATCTGGACAGTTTTGCATAGTCTCACGGTTTTGGTCATAACTCCTAAGTCCGAACTCCAAATGCAGTGAGGTTTGTTCCTAGATTTAAATCACTCATTAAGATTCAATTTGAAATTTGATTCACTGAATTTGGAGGTTATTTACTTGGCTAAATGAAAAAGGAAAAATAGACCATTGCAGTAAGGTTTTTGGCTTGGTAATATGCTTTGAATCATGTTGTAACTTTGCTTGTGGTATTAAATGCTTGGAATTGTGGCAATTAGAAGTTGTGTGGGCTTTTTTGGTTGGTTGAGGATGCTTAATTGGTTGATGCATGGCTTGGGTTTAATTACATGACGAATTATTGCTTAATCGCATGTGTAGTACGAAATTGAGGCCCTATTGCTTATGAATACTTGCTAAGCGATGACCCTATGGTTAAATGTTTTCAATTGATTGGTTAGTAGGCTGACCATTAATTGCTAAGTATGCTTGAAATATTTTAACTATCACTTGTGGTGCTTAGCGAACAAAACCAACGCCGGAGCACGGCCTTGTAAGCCCTAATGGCCCCGTAGACTCCCAAGTCATAAACCACTCTTGTGTGACTTATAATTGATGTTGAGGAGTGTTAATAAGCTGCCCGTAATTGTCTTTATCACTCTAAATATGATTCTCGATGATTGCATGTCGATAAGTGAACTATTCTTGTACCCGGTTTCGTGTAAGTGTCGTAGCATACTTGTATGATCTCAGCACTTGATATGTGAACTAAAATGAGCTATATGACTTGTTCTATATGGTGTTACTTGGCTTCCCGTGAAAGTTTAATTGCTTTCAAATTGATATATGAAATGATTACAAGTTCTTACAATGCTTTATGTGCCAATATGTCAAAATGTGATCATATGCTTGCTCGGAGGCAAACTACTTTGTTGACCTCCCAATGTGAAATGTTAAATGGCATAAATGTGCGTTGCATACAAGGTTGCAACCTTTCATTTTGGCATGGTAGCATTTCACGCACGCCGGGCGGCATCGGGCTTGCCAATGCTACCGTGACTACCATGGTCCAATTCCCTCTCTCGCTTGGCATTCCATCCTTGGAGAGTTAGGTTGTAGGATTTCGGGGTACATCCGGAGTACACCCATTTGGAGTGATAAATGGATGATTGAAGCCGGCTGCAACAATTGTTATCAAAAATGATCTTGAGAGCAAATGCTCACCGATTGATCTTGAGAGCGAGAGCTCACCGTATCCTTTTCACTATGTGTTTAAGTACTCTCGCTTGGTTCCTAGAGGACCTCGGGGAGGAAAGACGGGTAAATGTGTTCATTTATATTTATGTTATGTTATGAACTTGCTTATTTCATATGACATGTTTTCAAAAGGGTTTTTCATAAGATTAACCGGGAAAGAGTTTTTAAAACGTTATCTCCCATTCCTCCTCGCTGAGTTCATAAGGACTCATCATCTTTTATCATCACAGGTGAAGAAGATTTGGAACAAGTGCCCAAGGAAAATGTGTCTGTTGATGATTCCTTGGAGTGATTACGTGCTTTATGTGCCTTGCTTGTCAGTGGCTGTTCTGTGAACGGTGTTTGCTTTGAAGACTACTTATTTTGTTGATGTAAATGACCCCGTTGTAATTTGGGCCTAATTTTGACTTGTACTGATTATAACTAGACGAACACTCTAATTGATCGTTTTGCTATCAATATTTTGATTTAGTAACTATCATAGGCAACTGAAACATTAGGTGAAGTATCAAATAAATGAATCTATCTAATCTTACCTAGGTACTTATTCATAGGCTAAAGGATAACAGGTACTCGCATAAAGGAATTGACAAATAAACGGATCATAGTTATCTTGTTAGGCTTGTTAATCAAATGAGACTTTCGAGTTAGATCAATAGGCATATCGGTTGATGATACAATAGGGATCTTAGTTGGAATCGAAACAATGATTGGAAGTTTTGAGGCATTTAGAAAATTAGGTCGAACCAAAGGTCTTAAATATAGCCGTCATGCTGCCGATTTTTCGAAAAAACTTTTGGGGTTCTAGGCCAACGTTAATCATTAAATCATAACAAAAAGCTAAGTCTGTGAAATAGTATAAATGAATTAGGTCATACGCTAGTCTAGCCTCCTTAAGTCGGGTTGGGGCGTGACAGGTTGGGTTAGGACGTGATAGTAAGAACATATAATCATTTCATATATCCATTTGAAAGTAATTAAACTTTCACGGGCAGCAAAGTAATCAGATTCAAAATATGCCATAGAATATCTTTTAACAATTCTCATTAGGAGGTCAACAAAGTAGGTTGCCTCCGGATACACGTATGATCACATATCGACAAGTAAACATACGAGGCATGCTTTGACATGTAAATCTACTTTGTATAACACTCAGAAGCATGTGAACATTTATCGGACAGCCAAGTAACTCCTTTCAAACAAGTCATATAACTCCTTTTAGTTCATATTCCAAGTGTTAAGATCATACAAGCATGCTACGACACTTTACCCAAGACCGGGTGCAAGAATAGTTAACTTATCAACATGAAATTATCAAGAATCATGCTTAGAATTATAAAGACAATTCCGGACAGTCCATTAACATTCCTCAATATCAATTATAAGACATACAAGAGTGGTTTATGACTTGGGAACCTACGTAGCCATTAGGGTTTACAAGAACCGTGCTCAGGTGTAGGTTTTGTTTGCTAAGAACCACAAGAGTTACTCAAGCCATTTCATACATACTTAGAGATTATTGGACAGCCTACTAACCACACAAATGAACTCATTTAACCATAGGATAAACGCTTAGCAAGTATTCATAGCAATAGGGCCTCAATTTCGTGCTTACACATATGATTAAGCAACAATTCGTCATATAATGAACCTAAGCCATGCATCAACCAATTTAAGCAACCACAACCAACCAAAAAAGCCTGCACAACTTCTAGTTTCCACAATTCCAAGCATTCAATACTTCAAGTAAAGTTACAACATGATTTAAAGCATAATACCAAGCCAAAAACCTACTGCAATGGTCTGTTTTTCCTCATTCATTTAGCTAAGTAAACAACCTACAAATTCAGTGAACCAAATTTCAAATTAAATCTTGATGAGTACTTTAAATCTAGGAACAAACCTTGCTGCATTCCGAGTTCGGACTTAGGAGTTATGACCCAAACCGTGAGACTACGCAAAACTGTCCAGTTTCATACACATTTCGATATTTTCCATTTTTGAGGGCTTTAAACTCAAAATTATCCTTATCCTATTTCTTCAAAATATGTTCATAACTGAAAAATATAGTGACCTACCAGTTTCATGCATTTTTAACATCGTTTACTAGGCCAAAAGCATTTCGTTCTACAAGGTTAGAAATCTGCCAGAAAACGTGTTTGTATATCTTAAAGTTTCTAGCTATTCTCAAGCCATGCATGAGTAGATGGACTCATATAAACACATATACATGAACTTAAAGAGTAAATACAGCCATATGAGAGCATGCATATGAGTTTTGAAAGCATTTAAAAAGTTTTAACCCTCACCTTAGCAACTTGATGGATGAAAATACAAGAAATGCCCTTGAATCGCACGAAAAGCAAAATTTTCCTTGCTTTGGCCGAGTGGTAGCTTGTTTGTCCTTAAATCCTAGCTTAGTTAGCATATACTTAGTGTGTGCATGTGATTAAAACAAAAATAAATGGAAGATAACTCTTAAAACTTACTTATGGCCGAAAATCAGAGGTTTTTGAGCTTTGCATGAGACTTGAGCTATCTAGCTTGCATTCCTTGTTATGATTGAAGCTTGGAGTGTTCTTGAGAGCTTGCTAGAAGTCTTGGATGCTCAAGAGTGTGACTTAGCCAAAATGGAGAGAGAATTAGAGAGTGTTGAGAGGAAAATGAAGTTTTGATGATTTGTTGAATATTTGCTTGTGTGTGTGTCGGCCTTGAGCTTTGCAAAGCTGAATTTTTGTGTCATCGAGGCATTTTTGAATTGTGCTAGAGCATGGGGTGAGGAGGCCGAGAATGAGGGCTTAGATGCTATCAAAAGGGTGCATAGATGTAAGGAAAATGCATGACAATGTGAAGTTTTTGTCTAGGCATGCATGGTTTAAAATATTTTGTTCAAACTTTGCTCAAAGGGCCTTGGTATGGCCGGCCATGTAGTGATCAAATTCTGAATTTTGAGTTGTGTTTTAAGCTTAGTTTATTGTAGGTTATGTATATTTTATTGTTGAGAATTTAGGGAATCTAGGTAGAATAAAATATAGGAATGTTGAGATAGTTTAATATTATTTTAGTGTTAGTGGAGTTTGTAGGATTTCTTTATTGTCTAGTGCTTTGTGTAGGATTCTTTATTGATTAGCGTGTAGGCACGCTTTCCTAGGTCTAGGGCACGCACTACGAGGTAAGACACGAACTTAAAGACAAATGCACGGATTCCAAAGTAAATGCACGTAACCCTAGGTGAATGCACGTAAACCAATGCAAGACACGTAATTCAATGCAATACACGTAATTCAAGGTACGACTCTTAAACCTAGGTTAAGGCACGCAATTCAAGGTTAGGGCACACGAATCGAGGTAACGCATGCAAATCGAGGTCGGGCCTCACACACAGCATGCCGTTGGAAAGCACTTTGGGAGCTCTACGACGGGGGCAGCAAGCTTGCTCGGTTGCGCCTGTTTTCGTTGCCCAAAATTAAATGTTTTCATCAGTTTCTGGCCAATTTTCTTCCATTTGCTCTATTTTTTCATCCCGGGTCAGTCGTCGTGAGCCGTAAAAAGGACGACAACCTGACTCGCGGGATAGTAGACCGCCCTACAATGTGCCGATATCACGTCATTGCGAGGATGCTGCACGGTTGAAGTCGATGGGCTGCCGATAAGCCCATTGGGCCATTTGAATGGGCCATCTCTCTAGGTTGGGACTGTGAACCGTCAACACATAATGGCTTTGTACCCACAACATGATGGGTGCAATCATATCGGCACTAATGCTCCGGATCCCATCAGAACTCCGAAGTTAAGCATGCTTGGGCGAGAGTAATACTAGGATGGGTGACCCCCTGGGAAGTCCTCGTGTTGTACCCCCTTTTTGTTTTTTTTGTCTCGTTTAGCTTTGGCAAGATGCTTTCTCGTCACATTTCTTTCCTCAAGTCCCACAACATCTTAGGCCACCCAGCTTCGCTTCCCGGAGGGGCTGGCATGGGACCAATTACCAGGCCCCCGCCGCTCTAATGCCTATAACTTTTGTTCCGTGGGGAGTTATTCGGTGCACAGCATGCCGTTGGAAAGCTCTCTGGGAGTTCTACGATGGGAGCAGCAAGCTTGCACAGTTGTGCCTAGTTTTGGTACCCAAAATTGAACATTTTCATCAATTTATGGCCAATTTTCTTCTCTTTGCGCAGTTTTTTCATCCCGGGTCAGTCGTCGTGAGCCGCGAAAAGGATGACAACCTAAATTGGGGATAATAGACTGCCCTACAACGCGCCGATATCACATCTTGCGAGGATGCTGCATGGTTGAAGTCGATGTGATGTCGATAAGCCTATTGGGCCGTTTGAATGGGCCATTTCTCTAGGCTGGGACTGTGAACCGTCAACACATAATGGCTTTGCACCCACACCATGACGGGTCCGATCATACCAGCACTAATGCACCGAATCCCATCAGAACTCCGAAGTTAAGCGTGCTTGGGCGAGAGTAGTACTGGGATGGGTAACCCCCTGGGAAGTTCTCGTGTTGCACCCCCATTTTTGTTTTCTTTTGCCTCATTTAGCTTTGGCAAGATGCTTTCTCGTCAATTTCCTCGAGTCGCACAACATCTTGGGCCGCCCAACTTCGCTTCCCGGAGGGGTTGGGCCCGTAAACTGAGGGCATGGGGCCGATTACTTGGTCTGCGCCGCTCTAATACACATAACTTTTGATACGTAGGGAGTTATGCAGTGCACAGCATGCCGTTGGAAAGCCCTCCGAGAGTACGGCAAGGGCAGTAAGCCTGCTTGGCTGCGCCTGTTTTCGATACCCAAAATTGAACATTTTCATCAGTTTTTGGCCACTTTTCTTTATTTTGCTATGTTTTTTTTTCCCGAGTCAGTCGTCGTGAGCCGCGAAAAGGACGACAACCTAACTCGCGGGATAATAAACCGCCCTACAACACACTGATATCATATCTTTGCGAGGATACTGCATGGTTGAAGTCGATGGGCTATCGATAAGCCTATTAGGCTGTTTGAATGGGCCATCTCTCTGGGCTGGGATTGTGAACCGTCAACACATAATGGCTTTGCACCCACAACATGACGAGTGCGATGATACTAGTACTAATGCACTGGATCCCATTAGAACTTTGAAATTAAGCGTGCTAGGGCGAGAGTAGTACTAGGATGGGTGATCCCAGGGAAGTCCTCGTGTTGCACCCCCCTTTTTGTTTGTTTTTGCCCCGTTTAGCTTTGGCAAGATGCTATCTCGTCACATTTATTTCCTTGAGTCCCACGACATCTTAGGCCTCCCAGCTTCGCTCACGAAGGGGCTGGGCCCACAAACCGAGGGCATGGGGTCAATTACCAGGTCCCCGCCTCTCCAATGCCCATAACTTTTTATCCGTAAGGAGTTATGCGGCGCATAGCTTGCCATTGGAAAGCTCTCCGGGAGCTCTACGAGGGGGGCATCAAGCCTGCTCGGCGGCGCCTATCTTTGGTGCCCAAAATCAAATGTTTTCATCAGTTTCTGGCCACTTTTCTTCATTTTGCATTGTTTTTTCATCCTGGGTCGTTCGTCGTGAGCCACGAAAAAAATGACAACCAAACTCACGGGATACTAGACTTCCCTACAACGCGCCGATATCACATCTTTGCGAGGATGCTACACGGTTGAAGCCGATGGGCTATCGATAAGCCCATTGGGCCATTTGAATAGGCCATCTCTCTGGGCTGGGACTGTGAACCGTCAACACATAATGGCTTTGTACCCACAACATGATGGTGCGATCATGCTAGCACTAATGCACCGGATCCCATCAGAATTGTGAAGTTAAGCGTGCTTGGGCGAGAGTAGTACTAGGATGGGTGACCACTTGGGAAGTCCTTGTGTTGCACCCCCTTTTTGTCTTTTTTTTTCTCCGTCTTGCTATGGCAAGATGCTTTCTCGTCACATTTCTTTCCTTGAGTCCCACGACATCTTGGGCCGCCCAGCTTTGCTTCCCGGAGGGGTTGGGCCCGCAAACCGAGGGTGTGGGACCGATTACTAGGTCCTCGCCGTTCCAATGCCCATAACTTTTGATCCATAGAGAGTTAAGTGGCGCACAGCATGCCGTTGGAACGCTCTTTAGGAGCTCTATGACGGGGGCAACAAGCCTGCTCGACTGTGTCTATTTTTGGTGACCAAAATCGAATGTTTTCATCAGTTTCTGGCCACTTTTCTTCATTTTGCGCTATTTTTTTATCCCACGTCAGTCGTCTTGAGCCGCGAAAAGGATGACAACCTAACTCGTGGGATAGTAGACAGCCTTACAATGCGCAAATATCACGTCTTTGCGAGGATGCAGCATGGTTGAAGCCAATGGGCTGTCGATAAGCCCATTGGGCCGTTTGAATAGGCCATCTCTCGGGGCTGGGACTGTGAACCGTCAACACATAATGGCTTTCTACCCACAAAATGATAGGTGTGATCATGCCAGCACTAAAGCACCGGATCCCATCAGAACTGTGAAGTTAAGTGTGCTTGGGCGAGAATAGTACTAGGATGGGTGACCACTTAGGAAGTCCTTGTGTTGCACCCCCTTTTTTGTCTTTTTTTTCTCCGTTTAGCTCTGGCAAGATGCTTTCTCGTCATATTTCTTTCCTCGAGTCCCACGACATCTTGGGTCACCCATCTTCATTTCCCTAAGTGGTTGGGCCTGCAAACCGAGGGCATGGGGCCGATTACAAGGTCCCTGCTGCTCTAATTCCCATAACTTTTGTTCTGTAGGGAGTTATGCAGCCCACAACATGCCGTTGGAAAGCTCTCTGGGAGCTCTACGACTGGAGTAGAAAGTTTTCTTGGTTGCACCTAGTTTTGGTGCCTAAAATCGAACATTTTCATCCATTTCTGGCTATTTTTCTTCACTTTGCACTATTTTTTCATCCCGGGTCAGTCGTCGTGAGCTACGAAAAGGACGACAACCTAACTTACGGGATAGTAGACCGCCCTACAATGCACCAATATCACGTCTTGCGAGGATGCTGCACTGTTGAAGTCGATAGGCTATCGATAAGCCCATTGGGCCATCTCTCAAGGCTGGGACTGTGAACCGTCAACAACTAATGGCTTTGTACCCACAACATGACGGGTGTGATCATACCAGCAGTAATGCACCAGATCCTATCAGAACTCTGAAGTTAAGCATGCTTGGGCGAGAGTAGTACTAGGATGGGTGAACCCCTCGAAAATCCTCGTGTTGCACCCCCCTTTTTGTTTTTTTTTTTGCCCCGTTTAGCTTTGGCAAGATGCTTTCTCGTCACAATTCTTACCTCAAGTCCCACGACGTCTTGGGCTGCCCAGCTTCGCTTCCCAGAGGGGCTAGGCCTGTAAACCAAGGGTGTGGGGCCGATTACTAAGTCCCCGCCAATCCAATGCCCATAACTTTTGATCCGTAGGGAGTTATGCGGTGCACAGCATGCCGTTGGAAAGCTCTCCAGGAGTTCTACGTCGGGGGCAGCCAGCCTGCTGGGCTATTCCTATTTTCAGTGCCTAAAATCAAATGTTTTCATCAGTTTTTGGACACGTTTCCTCTTTTTGCGCTATTTTTTCGTCACGGGTCAGACGTCATGAGCCACGAAAAGGATGACAACCTGACTCGTGGGATAGTAGACTGCCTTGCAATTCGCCGATATCACGTCTTGCAAGGATGCTGCATGGTTGAAGCTGATGGGCTGTCGATAAGTCCATTGGGCCGTTTGAATGGGCCATCTCTCTGGGCTGGGACTGTGAACCGTCAACACATTATGGCTTTGCACCCACAACATGACAGGTGCGATCATACCAGCACTGATGCACCGGATCCCATCAGAACTCCGAAGTTAAGCGTGCTTAGGCAAGAGTAGTACTAGGATGGGTGACCCCATGGGAAATCCTCGTGTTACACCTCCCTTTTTGTTTTTTTTTTGCCCCGTTTAGCTTTGGCAAGATGCTTTCTCATCACATTTATTTCCTCGAGTCGCACGACATCTTGGGCCACCCAGCTTCGCTTCTCGGAAGGGCTGGACCCATAAACCGAGGGTATAGGGTTGATTACCAGGTCCCTGCCGCTCCAATGCCCATAACTTTTGATTTGTAGGGAGTTATGTGGCGCACAACATGCCGTTGGAAAGCTGTCCGGGAGCTCTATGAAGGGAACATCAAGCCTGTTTGGCTGCGCCTAATTTTGTTGCCCAAAATGGAACATTTTCATCAATTTTTGCCACTTTTCTTCTTTTTGCGCTATTTTTTCATCCCGGGTCAGTCGTCGTGAGCCGCGAAAAGGACGACTACCGAACTCGTGGGATAGCAGACCGCCCTACAACCCGCCGATATCGTATCTTACAAGGATGTCGCACGGTTGAAGTCGATGGGCTGTTGATAAGCCCATTGGGCCATTTGAATGGGCCATCTTTATGGGTTGGGACTGTGAACCGTCAGCATATAGTGGCTTTGCACCCACAATATGACGGGTGCGATCATACCAACACTAATGCACTGGATTCTATCAGAACTCCGAAGTTAAGCGTGCTTGGGCAAGAGTAGTACTAGGATAGGTGACCCCCTTTGAAGTCCTCGTGGTGTACCCCCTGTTTTGTTTCTTTTTGCCCCGTTTAGCTCTAGCAAGATGCTTTGTCGTCCTATTTCTTTCCTGGTGTCCCAGGACATCTTGGGCTGCCCAGCTTTGCTTCCCAAAGGGGTGGGCCCACAAACCGAGGGCATGGTGTCGATTACCAGGTCCCCGTTGCTTTAATGCCCATAACTTTTGATCCGTACGGTGTTATGTGGTGCACCGCATGCCGTTGGAAAGCTCTCTAGGAGCTCTACGATGGGGGCGGCAAGCCTTCTCGGATGCGCCTGCTTTCGGTGCTTAAATTGAACGTTTTCATCAATTTTTGGTCACTTTTCTTCTTTTTACGCTATTTTTTTGTCCTGGGTCGGTCGTCGTGAGCTACGAAACGGACGATAACCTAAATCGCTGGGTAGTACATCGCCCTACAATGCGCCGATATCACGTCTTTGTGAGGATGATGCACGGTTGAAGCCAATGGGCTGTCGATAAGCCCATTGAGACGTTTGAATGGGCCATTTCTTTGGGCTGGGACTGTGAACCGTCAACACATTATGGCTTTATACCCACAACATGACGGGTGCGATTATACCAGCACTAATGCACTGGATCCCATGGGAACTCTGAAGTTAAGCGTTCTTCGGCGAGAGTAGTACTAGGATGGGTGACCCCTTTGGAAGTCCTCGTGTTGCACCCCCCTTTATGTTTTTTTTTCCCCGTTTAGCTTTTGCAAGATGCTTTCTCGTCACATTTCTTTCCTCGAGTCCTACAACATCTTGGGTCGTCGAGCTTCACTTCCCCGAGGGGCTGGGCCCACAAACCGACGGCGTGGGGTCGATTACCAGGTCCCCGCCGCTCCAATGCCCTTCTTTGGGATGTTTTTAAGCTAGAATAAGAGTTTTTTCTGAAAAATTGAAACTTTTCTTGGGCTGCCCATGCAATGGACGAAAATTGCTCACATAAAAGAGAAGACCAAATTGTTCTTCTCAATGCATTGTGTGTTTCTATGCATTCCTTGTGTAATGTGTTCCTTGTTTTATGCATTGTATGTAGTGTATTTAGAAGACAACAATTGCATTTCTCAATGCATCAAAACATGTGCTTTGTCTTCTTTTATCTTAACCATTGATTTCAAAAATAATGGTCAACTTGATGATTTGGAACAATCTTAGCCATCTATTTGGCATTTTTATTTTTCAAGACTAATATGTATATATACATATCATATACATGTTTATATACTTTATTAATCTTGTATTTGTATATTTAATTTAATCTAATCATTATTGGTTTAAATTAAGGAAACTAACTTTTCGTATTTGCACTTTTGCCCCAACACTTATAAATAATTACACATTCAGCCCATTACTACTTAATGGCCAAGCATAGCTAACGTTAATACTTTAACGTTCCAAAAGCAAATTCAAGCTTATTCGAAACTCATTCAATTACGCTTTATTATGTGTGACTCTCTAGATTCATTGCCATATAGCAATGAGGGAACATTATACGACTTTAATATATTTTGGGAATATCTCCGCCATTCCTAAAATACCCTCACGTTCTAGAGTGACGTCTAGCGATGTATCAAAACAATTTATATAGCAATGAAGTCAAACAAGTGAATCTATTTATAATCGCGAATAATCGTACAGTTTAATACTTCTATTAATACGTCTCGATCGAGCAAAGACCATGAAAATATTAAGTCTATAAACTCGATAACGATGCAAGCATCTAATAGGGTATAATGAGATATGACTTCCATGAAAACACTTTTTCATCATCCATGCCTTGGCTAAGGACTTCCTCATTGTACAACCGAAATTAGATTGCATAGGACATCACCTCACACCGGAGGTTAATAGATCCTTTTTTGATAATTACATGTCAATCACTATACTAGAAAGATAATATGCAAGAGGTCGTAACTTATCTTGACAAGTCAAAGATAATGGGTGCAAAGCCATTATGTATTGTCGAAGTGCAAATATTAAATTCCAATATATGCTACAGTTGTAATTTCTCAATTCTAAGGATTACATGTACATTAGCAACGAATAACTAACTATTAATCCGAAATCATGTAGTTTGTTATTTAGGTCAAATTCAATGATCTATTATACTAATAATCATTCACATGATTACTAATCTCATCATATGTTGTTATGGTTCATGGCTCACCATCCTTTATCATTAATATCCAATATCAATCAAAGGTAACAATCCATGTGATAGTCCATAAAAGATTATTTTAGTCCCGGTCCAATAATCTAAGGACTATGAATAATTTTAGATATTCACATATGAAAGAAAACGCCAAGATATTCCAAACGCATTTTGGAATGTATTTCTTTTATGAGAATATCACGGAACACATTCATATAATATAAAAGCGGAGAATATGAACATCCATACAATGCCATTAATAAATATACAAGATTACATAAAATGCCAAAAGTAGGTCATCGAACACATAGCATTAGGGCATATCGCTAACAACAGCATGCCGTTGGAAAGCTCTCCGGGAGCTCTACGACGGGGAAAGCAAGCCTGCTCGGCTGCGCCAATTTTCGGTGCCTAAACTAGCCATATTTCTTGATTTTCTGATGTTTTTTCATCCCGGGTCGGTCGTCGTGAGTGGCGAAAGGACTACAACCTAATTCGCGGGATAGTAGATCGCCCTACAATGCACCAATATTATGTCCTTGCGAGGATGCTACACGGTTGAAGCCGATAGGCTGTCGGTAAGCCCATTGGGCCATTTGAATGGGCCATCTCTCTAGGCTGAGACTATGAACCATCAACACATAATGGCTTTGCACCCATAACATGACGGGTGCAATCATACCAGAACTAATGCACCAGATCCCATTAGAACTCCGAAGTTAAGCATGCTTGGGCAAGAGTAGTACTAGGATGTGTGACCCCCTGGGAAGCCCTCATGTTGCACCCCCTTTTTTGTTTTAAATTTGTCATGTTTAGCTTTGGCAAGATGCTTTCTCGTCACATTTCTTTCCTCGAGTCCCATGACATCTTGGGTCACCCAGCTTTGCTTCCCTGAGGGGCTGGGCCTGCAAACCGAGGGCATGGAGCCAATTACCAAGTCCCCGCCGCTCCAATGCCCATAACTTTTGATCTATAGGGAGTTATGCGATGCACAGCATGCCGTTGGAAAGCTCTCCGGGAGCTCTACGATGGCGATGCAAGCCTGCTCGGCTGCGCCTATTTTTGAGCTCTAAAATCAAACCTTTTCATCAGTTTCTGGCTACTTTTCTTCTTTCTGTGCTATTTTTTCATCCTGGGTTGGTGGTCGTTAGCCGCAAAAAGGACGACAACCTAACTTGAGAATTAGTAGACCGCCTACAATGCGCCATTATCACGCCTTTGCGAGGATGCTAAATGATTAAAGCCGATTGGCTGTCGATAAGCCCATTGGGCCATTTGAATGGGCCATCTCTCTATGCTGGGACTGTGAACCGTCAACACATAACGGCTTTGCACCCACAACATGACGGGTGCGATCATACCAGCACTAATGCACTGGATCCCATCAGAACTCCGAAGTTAAGCGTGCTTGGGCGAGAGTAGTACTAGGATGGGTGACCCCCTACGAAGTCCTCGTGTTGCACCCCCTTTTGGTTTTTTTTGCCCCATTTAGCTTTGGCAAGATGCTTTCTGGTCACATTTCTTTCCTCGAGTCCCACGACATCTTGGGCCGCCCAACTTCGCTTCCCAGAGGGGCTGGGCCCGCAAATCGAGGGCGTGGGGCCGTTTACTAGGTCTTTGCCGTTCTAATGCCCATAACATTTCATCCGTAGGGAGTTATGCAGTGCACAACATGCCGTTGGAAAGCTATTCGGGAGCTCTACGACGTGGGCAACAAGTGTGCTCGGCTGCGCCTATTTTTGGTGACCAAAATCGAATGTTTTCATCAGTTTTTGGCCACTTTTCTTCAATTTGTGCTATTTTTTCATCCCGGGTCGGTCGTCGTGAGCCGCAAAAAGGACGACAACCTAACTCGCGGGATAGTAGACCGTCCTACAACACGCCGATATCCATCTTTGCGATGATGCTGCACGGTTGATACTGATTGGCTGTCGATAAGCCTATTGGGCCGTTTGAATGGGCCATCTCTCTGGGATGGGACTGTGAACCGTCAACATATAATGGCTTTGCACCCACAACATGACTAGTGCGATCATACCAACACTAATGCACCAGATCGCATCAAAACTCCGAAGTTAAGCATGCTTGGGCAAGAGTAGTACTAGGAAAGGTGACCCCATGGGAAGTCCTCGTGTTGCACCCCCTTTTTTGTTTTTTTTTTGTCCCGTTTAGCTTCGGCAAGATGCTTTCTCGTCACATTTCTTTTCTCGAGTCCCACGATATCTTGGGCTCCCAGCTTTGCTTCCCGGAGGGGCTGGGCTAGCAAATCGAGGGCGTGGAGCCGATTTCCAGGTCCCCGCCGCTCCAATGCCCATAACTTTTGATCCGTAGGGAGTTATACGGTGCACAGCATGCCGTTGGAAAGCTCTTTGGGAGCTCTACGACTAGGGCCGTATGCCTACATGAGAGCGCCTAATTTCGGGGCCCAAAATGGAACATTTTCATCAGTTTCTGGCCACTTTGCTTCCTTTTACGCTGTTTTTTCATCCCAGGTTGGTCGTCGTGAGCTGCGAAAAGGACGACTACCGAACTCGCAGTATAGTAGACCACTCTACAACCCATCGATATCACGTCTTGCCAGGATGCTACACGGTTGAAGCTGATGGGTTGTCAATAAGCCCATTGGGCCATTTGAATGGGCCATCTCTCTGGGTTGGGACTGTGAACTGTCAACACATAAGAGTTTTGCACCCACAACATGACGGGTGCAATCATACCAGAACTAATGCACTGGATCCCATCAGAACTCCGAAGTTAAGCGTGCTTGGACGAGAGTAGTACTAGGATGGGTGACCCCCTGGAAGTCCTCATGTTGCACCCCTTTTTTTGTTTTTTTTTTGCCCCATTTAGCTTTGGCAAGATGCTTTCTCGTCCCATTTCTTTCCTGGAGTCCCAGGACATCTCCGGCCACCCAGCTTCGCCTCTCGAAAGGTTGGTCCGATAAACCGAGGGCGTGAGGCCGATTACCAAGTCCCCTCCGCTCCAATGCCCATAACTTTCGATTCGTAGGGAGTTATGCGGTGCACAGCATGTTGTTGGAAAGCTCTTCGGGAGCTCTACATTTGGGGCAGCAAGCCTACTCGACTACGCTTGTTTTCGGTGCCAAAAATCGTACGTTTTCATTAGTTTCTAGCCACTTTTCTTCTTTTTGTGCTATTTTTTCTTCCTGGGTCGGTCGTCGTGAGCCGCGAAAAGGACGACAATCTAATCGCGAGATAGTCGACCAACCTACAACTTGACGATATCACGTCTTGCGAGGATACTACACGGTTGAAGCTGATGGGTTGTCGATAAGCCCATTGGACCGTTTGAATGGGCCATTACTCTAGGCTGGGATTGTGAACCATCAACACATAATGGCTTTGCACCCACAACATGACGGGTACGATCATACCAGCACTAATGCATCGGATCCCATTAGAACTCCGAAGTTAAGCGTGCTTGGTAGAGAATAGTACTAGGATGGGTGACCCCCTAGGAAGTCCTCGTGTTGTACCACTCTTTTTTGTTTTTTTTTTTTGCCCCGTTTAGCTGTGGCATGATGCTTTCTCGTCACATTTATTTCCTCAATTCCCACGATATCTTGGGCCGCCCAGCTTCGCTTCCCCGAGGGGCTGGGCTCACTAACCGAGGGCGTAAGGCCGATTACCAAGTCCCTATCGCTCCAATGCCTATAACTTTTGATCCGTAGGGTGTTATGCGGTGCACAGCATGCAGTTAGAAAGCTCTACGGGAGGTCTACGACGGGGGTGGCAAGCCTATTCAGCTGCACCTATTTTCGGCGCTCAAAATTGAAAGTTTTTTGTCACTTTTCTACGTTTTACAGTGTTTTTTCGTCCCGGGTCAGTCATCGTGAGCCATTAAAAGGCCGACAACCAAACTTGCGGGATAGTAGATCGCCCTACAACACGCCGATATAACGTCTTTGCAATGATGCTACACGGTTGAAGCCGATTGGCTGTCGATAAGCCCATTGGGCCATTTGAATGGGCCATCTCTCTGGGCTTGGACTGTGAACCGTCAACACATAATGGCTTTGCACCCACAATGTGAAACCCCACTTTTTTGCTTTAACTCGATTTACGTGTTTTATCTCGTTTTGCGTGAATTGACCTGTTTATGTGCTATATGACCTAGAATGTTATAATTTTGATGTCAATACTCCTAATATGTGCTAAATGTGCATTCATGAATTTTTCATAAAAAACGGAGTCAGAAATTTTATCGTCGATTTTCAGTAAATAGTATTTTCGAAACACGTCCGCTAAAATTTTGAAACTGGTCTTTTTAACCCTTCTAGACCTAGACCACGGACTTTAATAGACCTATGTTTGATTAAAACGGTTTTAAAATCGGCTTAAGAATTTATTAGGGTTTTTACACCGACTTTTGCGAAAATTGAGTTTTAAGCCGACTCGGGTGAAATTGTTTGATTGTAAAACTTCTTGTCACCTAAAAATAACCTACTTGAGCTATCTTGGGTGTTGAATAATTGTTTTGAACTTTGGTGATCAATAAAATGCATTTAAAGTCAAGAAAACACTAAAAATAATTAGTTTCCACTTTGACTTTCTTTTATTTATTTGACATTTGCTTAATATATGATCAACACACATTAAAAACAAAGCAAAACACCACCAAAAACACACACAAAACCGTGGCTCCTTGGAGGAGAAAGATAAAGGCATTTTCAAAGCATTTTTCTCACATATTTTGCGTTTCAAAGCCGAATTGAGTGATTCAAAGCTTGAAATTGATTGTTTGGCATCCATTCTACACATTTCTTGCATCAAAACACATCAAAGGTGAGAGAAAAATTCTAGATCTCAAAACTTGTCTTTTGCATTTTTGCGTATAAATGAAGATTGAACCGTTAGAATTGTAATCTGATGTTAGATTATTGCTCCTTGCATGCTAGGGATCGTTTAGTAGTAATACTACGAGTTTCTGTCGGATGTAGCATAATTTTTATTTTTCGGGTATTAAATTTTGATTAAATTGTTCAATGTTGAATTAATTGAGTTGTGATGATCGAAATCGACTGCCGTCGATTTCTAAATACTTGATAATTACGTGTTAGCGCTGTTGTAATGCCGAATTTTCAATTACATTGCTCGTGGGAAAGTCCGGAAAATCCAGCCAAGATATCCTAGGGTTTTAGGGTTATCGGGCATGATTTGGAGGTGTTATGGTGGATTTCCGAGAGGGCTAATGTAGTTGGTTGAATGGGTGAGTGTTTGAAACTGATTTGGGGTTGTTTGGATTAGTAGAATGTAAGATATGATTATTTGAAGTTTAGGTTATCTTTCTTTAAATTATTGAATTGAGCCTTAGTTGATCGGGTGTGGTTTCAGTGATCGAATTGTGAGTTGTTGATGGGTAAACTAGGGTTTGATTGTGTGTTTAATGCATGTCCGGTTGGATGGCCTACTTTGTCATCTAACTTAGTTAATTGTTGTTAAATTGATTATTGATATGATTATTGATGATGATAATATGATGATTGTCACGCCCCAACACGACCCCACCTACGATCAGTCAGGACGCAACGGAATTTCGGCGGCATAACGACAGTAAACAGATTTCCGAGGGTTTAAACCAACCTCATAAAACATCATACATCCCGTAATTCCTCAATACAACAACAACATACAACACAACCATATTATACAATAAAACTTCCTCGTTATACGCCTCCGTTCCAACATGACATACAATACCTCAACTTTATCATACATTTCAAGAGTAAGTTGAGACACAACTACAACTTAACCATAGACAAAAGAAAACCGCTAAGTTAACAACATAGAATCATGGATAAGACTCAGGGACATATGACTCATCCACGAAAGGCACGTTTTCCACATTCTCCTCTTCAGGAGGCACGTACCCGTAATCTTGTGAAAGTACACCTGAAAACATGCAATAATAGAGAGTGAGCTTATATACATAAGCCCAGTGAGGATCCGATAGATCTCGACAGTATTCACTACGCTCCTTGGATTTAGTCCTTTGAGCAAGTAAACACACAACAACATAAATAATGCTATCAAAACACACAACAACATAAATAATGCTATCATCACATAACTATATAACCAATCAATAAGGATACTCTATTTGGTGTAGCTCCAAACGCCATCACGATCTCAACCGTTCTTCTTATAACTCCCCATTACTCACGCACCCGAGGTACCTCACTAGCCCCTCCCTCCATGACACCTCCGTCATGCGAGCTGGGGGTAGCCTATGGCAGTCATGCCGTTATCAACCCGACAGCCCGACGCTGCCCGAGAGGTGGCACACACATACCAAGACTCCATATTCATCAATCATCAATCAATCAATCAATTGGGAGATCAGCAACAAGAGTGCCCGATTCCCGCATTCAATAATAATCAATCAATAACATCAATATAACATCAATATTAAATTAAACAACAAACAACGTAGTTAGATGACAAAGTAGGCCATCTAACCGGACATGCATAATATACATAATTAAACTCTAAATTACTCAACAACAACTCACCATTCATCACTCGAACACTACCCAACCATCTAAAGGCATCGTTCAAGAAATTAAAGAATGACAACCTAAACTTCTAAAATTCATAACTTACAATCTACTAATCCAAACATTGCCAAATCAGTTCCTATCACTCACCCATTCAACCTACTACATTAGCCCTCTCGGAAATCCACCATAACACCTCTAAATCATGCCCGATAACCCTAAAACCCTAAGATGTCATGGCTGGATTTTCCGGATTTTCACACAAACAATGTAATCGAAAATTCGGCATTACAACAGCGCTAATACGTAATTATCAAGTATTTAGAAATCGACGGCAATCGATTTCGATCAACACAACTCATTTAATTCGACTTTGAACATTTTAATCAAAATTAAATACCCGGAAAATAAAAATTATGCTATATCCGACAGAAACTCGTAGTATTAGTATATAATGATCCCTAGCATGCAAAGAGCAATAATCTAACATCAGATTTCAATTCTAACGGTTCAATCTTCATTTATACGCAAAAACACAAAAATGACATTTTGAGATCTATAATTTTTCACTCACCTTATATGCGATATAAGCCTAGGAATACGTGCTATGCGTGCCCAACAAGCAGAAGCCAAGTCGGTCCGAAGTTTCACGGACAAAAACTAGGTTTTTCTTTGAAAAATTGGATTGAAAGCTTGAGTTTTTCTCTTCTCTTTTCTCCCTCTTTTCTCTCGGCAATGTGTGTGTGTGTGATGGTGTTTTTGTGTTGTGTGAGTGTGTGTTGAGGACTTTAGCTTATAAGGTCAAATAATTAATTAAAGTCAAAGTTATTTTAAATAGGTATTTTTGTGTTTTTAATGACTTTAATTGCATTTTTGTGCTCACCAAGTTAAAAATAAATATGAAACCCCCAAGATATCTCAAGTGGATTATTTTTAGGTGACAAGAAGTTTTACAATCCAACAATTTCACCCGAGTCGGCTTAAAACTCGATTTTTGCAAAAGTCGGTGTAAAAACCCTAATAAATTCTTAAGCCGATTTTAAAACCATTTTCATCAAACACAGGTCTATTAAAGTCCGTGGACTAGGTCTAGAAGGGTTAAAAAGACCAGTTTCAAAATTATAGCGGACGTGTTTCGAAAACACTATTCACTGAAAATCGACGATAAAATTTCTGACTCCGTTTTTGATGAAAATTTCATGAATGCACATTTAGCACGTATTAGAAGTATTGACATCAAAATTATAACTTTCTAGGTCCTATAGCACATAAACAGATCATATGCACGCAAAACGAGGTAAAACACGTAAAATGAGATAAGCAAGGAAGTGGGGTTTCACATTCTCCCCCCCTTATAGAAATTTCGTCCTCGAAATTCTTACTTGATGTATGGAATAGATCTGGGTATTGCTGCTGCATCTGATCTCGTCTCTCCCACGTAGCTTCCTTAATGCCGTGATGCTTCCACAACACCTTAACCATCGGAATCCTCTTCGACCTCAACTCTCGGTCCATCTGATCTAGAATACGAATCGGATGCTCGTCATAAGTCAAATTCTCTCGAAGCTGTAACGGCTCTGGCTCAAGAATATGAGAAGGATCCGGATTGTATTTCCGCAAATTAGACACGTGAAACACATCATGGACATTAGAGAAGTTCTCCGGTAAAGCCAACCGATATGCCAACTTACCAACCCTGCCAGTAATCTCAAACGGCCCAACAAATCTCGGACTCAGCTTACCACCTTTACCATAACGAACAAACCCCTTTCGAGGAGACAATCTCAAGAAAACCCGATCTCCAACTGCAAACTCCAAGTCTCGACGACGCTTATCAGCATAACTCTTGAATCTACTCTGCGCCGTAAGCATTCTCTGCCTGATCAACTGAACATTCTCAATCTTCTCAAGAAGTTCTGGCATAATAGTCGGATCAACAGTCTTCATCTCTCCTACCTCGTCCCAATACAAAGGTGAACGGCACTTACGACCGTAAAGAGCTGCAAAAGGTGCCATTCCAATAGTAGCTTGATAACTATTGTTATAGGCAAACTCGGCAAGTGGTAGATGTTTCTCCCAGTTCTTCCCGAAGTCCAGAACACAAGCCCTAAGCATATCTTCCAGAATCTGAATAGTCCGCTCAGACTGACCGTCGGTCTGTGGATGATACGCTGTACTGAAGTTCAACTGAGTACCCAAAGTCTCCTGAAGTTTCTCCCACAAACGAGAAGTAAATCGAGGATCTCGATCAGAGACAATACTAGATGGAATACCGTGAAGTCTAACAATCTGATCCAGATAGAGATCCGTCAGCTTTGTAACCTCATCTCCTAACCTCATCGAGATAAAATGAGCTGTCTTCGTCAAACGATCCACGACAACCCAAACTGCATCATTACCCCTCGGTGATCTAGGCAAACCAGTGACGAAGTCCATCGTAATATGCTCTCATTTCTACTCTGGTATAGCCAACGGCTGAAGCAAACCTGCTGGTCGTTGATGCTCGGCTTTCACTCTCTGACAAGTCAAACATCTAGACACAAACTGAGCAACCTCCCTCTTCATGTTGTTCCACCAGTAATGCTGTTTCAAATCCCGATACATCTTGGTTCCACCGGGATGAATAGTATATTTAGAATTATGAGCTTCCTCCAGAATACCTCGTCTCAAGCCCGGTTCATCGGGAACACAAACCCTGTTCCGAAACCGAAGAATACCATCCTCATGCACTTTAAAGTCAGACTGATCATCAGAAATCTGATCCGTGATCTTCTGAAGGTTAACATCAAACTGCTGACATTCCCTGATCTGAGACAACAATAAAGGCTGAATACAGAGATGTGAACACATCACCCCAACCTGAGTGAACTCTGGTCTCCAATAACTAAACTCCTCAAGAACCTCCCACTTCTTGACAGCCAAACAAGAAATACTAGCCTTCCGGCTGAGAGCATCTGCCACAACATTTGCCTTTCCAGGCAGATAATTGATAGAACAATTATAATCTCCAAGAAGCTCCATCCACCTCCGCTGGCGCATATTCAACTCCTTCTGTGAGAATAAGTACTTAAGACTCTTATGATCAGTGAAAATCTCGAACTTACTGCCCCACAGATAATGACGCCACTTTTTCAGTGCGAAGACAACTGCTGCCAACTCAAGATCATGAGTCGGATAATTCACCTCATAAGGCTTCAACTTCCTGGAAGCATAGGCAATAACTCGGCCATCCTGCATAAGAACACATCCCAAGCCCTCCTTTGATGCATCACTGTAAATGACCATATTATCGGTCCCCTCTGGTAGAGCAAGTACTGGAGCGGTAGTTAACCTCTTTTTCAACTCCTGAAATCCACTCTCACACTTCTCGTCCCAATTAAAGATAGTCCGTTTCTGAGTCAACTTAGATAGTGGCCCCGCAATCTTTGAGAAGTCCTTGACAAACCTACGGTAATAACCCGCCAAGCCAAGAAAGCTACGGACATCAGTAACACTCTCTGGCCGCTTCCAAGACATCACCGATTCAATCTTAGTGGGATCTACGGAAATACCGCTCTGTGTAATAACATGGCCAAGAAAAGAAATCCGTTGCAGCCAAAATTCACATTTGCTGAACTTGGCAACCAACAGATGATCGTGCAACCTCTTTAATACAAGCGGTAGATGTTGCTCGTGCTCCAATTCAGATTTAGAATAGACCAAGATATCATCAATAAAAGTCACCACGAACTGGTCCAAGTACGGCTGAAAAACTCGATGCATAAGATCCATGAATGCTGCCGGTGCATTAGTCAAACCAAAGGGCATAACAACAAACTCATAATGCCCCTACCGAGTCCTGAAGGCAGACTTCGGAACATCGTCTGAGCGAATCCGAAGCTGATAATACCCCTGCCTCAAATCAAATTTAGAATAGACTTTGGCTCCCTGAAGTTGATCAAACAACTCATCAATCAGTGGCAAAGGATATTTATTCTTGATAGTCACCTGATTCAAACCACGGTAATCAATACACAACCTCAAAGTACCATCCTTCTTCTTCACAAATAAGACTCGAGCTTCCCACTGTGAAGAACTCTGCTGAATGAATCCTTTCTTCAATAGCTCCTGTAACTGACTCTTCAACTCTTTCAACTCAGCTGGTGCCATCCGGTACGACGATTTAGAAATAGGTTGAGTACCGGGAACAAGATTAATCACAAACTCTATATCCCTCTCTGGCGGCAATCCTGGCAACTCCTCGGGAAATACATTAGGATATTCCCAGATAATAGGGACTTCCTCTAGCTGTAGCTTATCAGATGGCTTGTTGATCAAATAAGCTAGATAACCCGAACACCCCTTACTCACCAACTTAACGGCTTTAGTTGCTGAGATAACAAAACTCGTCTTAGCACCCCGGTTACCCGCTACCTCAACTACTGGCTGATCTGGCAAACGAAACAGTACTACCTTGGTTCTACAGTTCAACTGGGCATCATACTTAGAAAGCCAATCCATACCCAAGATAACATCATACCCCCGGATAGGAAATAAAATAAGGTCCGAAGGAAAATTATGCCCCTTAACATGTATTATACAATCCTTACATACTAAGCCAGTAACATACTTATCAGTCAAAGAGGTACTAATTTCAACCACATAAGGCAATCTTTCAGGTTGCAATTTAACACGTTGCACACAAGCAGGAGTAATGAAAGAATGCGTAGCACCAGAATCAATCAACACTTTAACAAGTTGATCAAGTATAAGGAAGTTACCTTCCACAACTGCAGTCTCCTCAGGCATCTCCTCTAAGTCAACTGCATAAGCCCGAGCCTGAACCCGCTGCTGCTGTGGTACACTGCCTGTAGGCCTACCCTGGTAACCCTGAGTCGCTGCCCGACCCTCAGTCCTCGCATACTTAGGGCAATCCTTCGCCCTATGCTCGCTGCTACCACAACCCAAACATGTCCCTGCCTTTACCCTGCAGTCGGACTCCACATGCCCTGGGCGCTTGCAGTAATTACACTGCGATGATGTGGCACTAACACTGCCCCTAGAATAACCAGAAGCTGAAGAAGCAGCTGATACAGCCTGCTGCTGAGGTCTCACCACACTAGGCCTATACTGACCCTGAGACTGCGCTGGCCTATACTGAGTCTGAACCTGATATGGCCTCTGCTGAAACTGAGGCCGATAGTAACTCTGCTGACCCTGTGGCCTATAAGAACCCTGCTGGGCTGGTGGCCTGTAGACAACCTACTGTACTGGAGGCCTATATATAACCTGCTGGCCCTGTGGCTGATACGGCCTCTTACTAGGCTGACTGGAGACAATCTGATCCCCTTTCCTCTTCTCTAACCTAGAAGCTGCCTCAAAAGCCTCAGTGAAAATATCATATCGATTCAGAGCCATCACATCCTGAATCTCGGGCCGCAACCCCAACATAAACCTGCGAGTCCTCCGCTCCTCGTCTGCCACATACTCCGGTGCATACCGGGACAATCGAGTAAATGTGGCCTCATATTGAGCCACTGTAGCATCTCCCTGGACCAAGGCTAGAAACTCGGCCTCTCTCCGTTCCCTGCAAATCCTCGGGACATACTTTGCTCGGAAAGCCATCAGAAAGGTACCCCAAACATAAGGAATACCCTGTGCCGCCCAGCTAGTCCTTACCGTGCGCCACCACTCCTCTGCCTCGTCATCTAACAAATACACGGCAAAAGAGACTTTCTGCTCATCAGTATAGCCAAGTGGATCATAAATCTTCTCCAACTTGCTAATCCATACCTCCGCCTTCCTATCATCCGGCTCCCCCTGAAATCTCGGTGGGTGATATCCTAAAAACTCCTTCAGGGTACCACGCCCGTGGTTACCACCCTAAATATTCAGAAGCTGAGCCTGCATAGCCTGATTCTGGGCAGCCTGCCCTGCTAACAACTGTGCCTGACTAGCCACTAACTCTGCAATCCGCTCCATAGCTGCTCCTAATCGGTCATCACCCCCGTCACGGCCCGGTGCCACGTTACTCGGAGTCTCATCAGCCATCTCAGGCCTACCTCTGGTTCTCGGTCGACCGGCCATTCTACTAATCAAAGAGTTAGCACAGTTATAGCACGTAGACAGGTTATAAACAACTATTAACACATAAATAACAAACTCATATAAAACACATAAACAAATTGATCACATAATCACATAAGCACTTTAATCATATAATCACTTATCACTTAATCATATTATCACATATTTCACTTTTCTTTCTTTTCATACATATTTCATGCTGAGACCATTACCCACATTCCGAGAATACCCCGGCTGACAACTAACATGAGCTCTGATACCACTTAAACTGTCACGCCCCAACTCGACCCCACCTACGATCAGTCAGGACGCAACGGAATTTCGGCGGCATAACGACAGTAAACAGATTTCCGAGGTTCTAAACCAACCTCATAAAACATCATACATCCCGTAATTCCTCAATACAAACAACAACATACAACACAACCATATTATACAATAAAACTTCCTGGTTATACGCTTCCGTTCCAACATGACATACAATACCTCAACTTTATCATACATTTCAAAAGTAAGTTGAGACACAACTACAACTTAACCATAGACAAAAGAAAACCGTTAAGTTAATAACATAGAATCATGGATAAGACTCAGGGACATATGACTCATCCACGAAAGGCACGTTTTCCACATTCTCCTCTTCAGGAGGCACGTACCCGTAATCTTGTGAAAGTACACCTGAAAACATGCAATAATAGAGAGTGAGCTTATATACATAAGCCCAGTGAGGATCCGATAGATCTCGACAGTATTCACTACGCTCCTTGGATTTAGTCCTTTGAGCAAGTAAACACACAACAACATAAATAATGCTATCAAAACACACAACAACATAAATAATGCTATCATCACATAACTATATAACCAATCAATAAGGATACTCTATTTGGTGTAGCTCCAAACGCCATCACGATCTCAACCGTTCTTCTTATAGCTCCCCATTACTGACGCACCCGAGGTACCTCACTAGCCCCTCCCTCCATGACACCTCCGTCATGCGAGCTGGGGGTAGACTATGGCAGTCATGCCGTTATCAACCCGACAGCCCGACGCTGCCCGAGAGGTGGCACACACATACCAAGACTCCATATTCATCAATCATCAATCAATCAATCAATTGGGAGATCAGCAACAAGAGTGCCCGATTCCCGCATTCAATAATAATCAATCAATAACATCAATATAACATCAATATTAAATTAAACAACAAACAACGTAGTTAGATGACAAAGTAGGCCATCTAACCGGACATGCATAATATACATAATTAAACTCTAAATTACTCAACAACAACTCACCATTCATCACTCGAACACTACCCAACCATCTAAAGGCATCGTTCAAGAAATTAAAGAATGACAACCTAAACTTCTAAAATTCATAACTTACAATCTACTAATCCAAACATTGCCAAATCAGTTCCTATCACTCACCCATTCAACCTACTACATTAGCCCTCTCGGAAATCCACCATAACACCTCTAAATCATGCCCGATAACCCTAAAACCCTAAGATGTCATGGCTGGATTTTCCGGATTTTCACACAAACAATGTAATCGAAAATTCGGCATTACAACAGCGCTAATACGTAATTATCAAGTATTTAGAAATCGACGGCAATCGATTTCGATCAACACAACTCATTTAATTCAACTTTGAACATTTTAATCAAAATTAAATACCCGGAAAATAAAAATTATGCTATATCCGACAGAAACTCGTAGTATTAGTATATAATGATCCCTAGCATGCAAGGAGCAATAATCTAACATCAGATTTCAATTCTAACGGTTCAATCTTCATTTATACGCAAAAACACAAAAATGACATTTTGAGATCTAGAATTTTTCTCTCACCTTAGATGCGATATAAGCCTAGTAATGCGTGCTATGCGTGCCCAACAAGCAGAATCCAAGTCGGTGCGAAGTTTCACGGACAAAAACTAGGTTTTTCTTTGAAAAATTGGATTGAAAGCTTGAGTTTTTCTCTTCTCTTTTCTCCCTCTTTTCTCTCGGCAATGTTTGTGTGTGTGATGGTGTTTTTGTGTTGTGTGAGTGTGTGTTGAGGACTTTAGCTTATAAGGTCAAATAATTAATTAAAGTCAAAGTTATTTTAAATAGGTATTTTTGTGTTTTTAATGACTTTAATTGCATTTTTGTGCTCACCAAGTTAAAAATAAATATGAAACCCCCAAGATATCTCATGTGGATTATTTTTAGGTGACAAGAAGTTTTACAATCCAACAATTTCACCCGAGTTGGCTTAAAACTCGATTTTCGCAAAAGTCGGTGTAAAAACCCTAATAAATTCTTAAGTCGATTTTAAAACCATTTTCATCAAACACAGGTCTATTAAAGTCCGTGGACTAGGTCTAGAAGGGTTAAAAAGACCAGTTTCAAAATTATAGTGGACATGTTTCGAAAACACTATTCACTGAAAATCGACGATAAAATTTCTGACTCCGTTTTTGATGAAAATTTCATGAATGCACATTTAGCACGTATTAGAAGTATTGACATCAAAATTATAACTTTCTAGGTCCTATAGCACATAAACAGATCATATGCATGCAAAACGAGGTAAAACACGTAAAACGAGATAAGCAAGGAAGTGGGGTTTCACAATTATTGAGTATGGGAATCGGGCACTTTCGTTGCTGATCTCTCAGAATATTGATTGATTATTGAGTACGGGAATCGGGCACTTTCGTTGCTGATCTCTCGGAATATTGATGATTGATGTTTATATTTATTGCTGAGTCTCTGGTATGTGTGTGCCACCTCTCGGGCAGCATCGGGCTGTCGGGTTGATAACGGCATGACTATCAGAGACTGCCTCCAGCTCGCATGACGGAGGTGTCATGGAGGGAGAGGTTATTGAGGGTACCCTGGGTGCGTGAGTAATGGGGAGTTATAAGAAGAATGGTTGAGATCGTGATGGCGTTTGGAGCTACACCAACTAGAGAGAGTATCCTTTATTGAATGGTCATATAGTTATGTGATGATAGTATTATTGATGTTATTGTGTGTTTACTGACTCAAAGGATTATTCCAAGGAGTCTAGTAGACCTTGCTCGAGATCTATCGGATCCTCACTGGGCTTATTTTATATAAGCTCACTCTCTATTATTACATGCATGCAGGTGTTACTAATTTTGTCTACGGGTATGTGCCTCTGGAAAAGGGAAATGTGCCGTATGTGAATGAGTCTTAAGTGCAGGAGTCATTGCCATGTGATTATCTTAGTTGTTGTAAAATAATGTTTTGTATAATCTATTTTGAAATGTATGTATAGCCTCTGTATTAAGTTGGAACGGAGGTGCATAACTATGAATGAGTTGATGAAAGAATGTTTAATGTATGAAATGGTTGTGTTGTATGTTGTTAATTTGATTGTGGAGTTGGTTGGTGATTTGTGGAGTTTGATGTATGTTGTTATTAAGGGTTGGTTTAGAGCCCTGATGTTCATGTTACTGTCGTTATGCTGCCGAAATTCCGTTGCGTCCTGACTGATTGTAAGAGGGGTCGAGTTGGGGCGTGACACACAACATGACGGGTGCAATCGTACCAGCTCTAATGCACCGAATCCCATCAGAACTCCAAAGTTAAGCATGCTTGGGCGAGAGTAGTACAAGGACGGGTGACCCAATGGGAAGTCCTCGTGTTGCACCCCCCCTTTTGTTTTTTGTTTTGCCCTGTTTAGCTTTGGCAAGATGCTTTCTCGTCACATTTCTTTCCTCGAGTCCCACGATATCTTGGGCCACCAAGCTTCGCTTCCCGAGGGGCTAGGCCCGCAAACCGAGGGCTTGGGGTCGATTACCAGGTCCTCGCCGCTTCAATGCCTGTAACGTTTCATCCGTAGGGAGTTATGCGGCGCACAGCATGCCATTGGAAAGCTGTCTGGGAGCTCTACGACGAGGGCAACAAGCCTGCTCGGCTACGCCGGATTTTGAAGCCCAAAATACAATATTTTCATCTGTTTTTGGCCATTTTTCTTCATTTTTCGCTATTTTTTCATCCCGGGTCGGTCGTCGTGAGCCTCGAAAAGGACGACTACCGAACTCGCGGTATAATAGACCGCCCTACAACCTGCCGATATCACATCTTGCGAGGATGCTGCACGGTTGAAGCCAATGGGCTATCGATAAGCCCATTAGGCCATTTGAATGGGTCATCTCTCTTAGCCCAGGAGGGGTGGGCTCGCAAACCGAGGGCGTGGGGCCGATTACCTGGTCCCCGCCGCTCAAATGCACACAAATTTTGATCACAGGGAGTTATGCGGTGCACAACATGCCGTTGGAAAGTTCTCAGGGAGCTCTACGACGGGGCATCAAGCCTACTCGACTGCGCATGTTTTCAGTGCCATAAATCGTAAGTTTTAATCAGTTTCTGGACACTTTTCTTCTTTTTGCACTATTTTTTCATCCCAGGTCGGTCGTTGTGTGCCACGAAAAGGACGACAATCTTACTCGCGAGAGAGTGGACCAACCTACAACATGCCGATATCACGTCTTGCGAGGATACTGCCCGGTTGAAGCTGATGGGCTGTTGATAAGCCCATTGGGCCGTTTGAATGGGCCATCTCTCTGGGCTGGGATTGTGAACTGTCAACACATAATGGCTTGCACCCACAACATGATGGGTGCGATCATACCAGCACTAATGCACCGGATCCCATCAGAACTCCGAAGTTAAGCGTGCTTGGGCGAGAGTAGTACAAGGATGGGTGACCCCCTGGGAAGTCCTCATGTTGCACCCCTCTTTTTTGTTTTTTTTTTTTGCCCCGTTTAGCTTTGGCAAGATGCTTTCTCATCACATTTTTTTCCTCGATTCACACGATATCTTGGGTCGCCCAGCTTCGCTTCCCGGAGGCGCTGGGCCCTCAAACCGAGGGCGTAGGGCCGATTACCAGGTCCATGCCGCTCGAATACCCGTATCTTTTGATCCGTAGGGTGTTATGCGACGCACAGCATGCCATTAGAAAGCTCTCCGGGAGTTCTACGACGGTGTCAGCAAGCCTACTCGGCTGTGCCTATTTTGGGTGCTCAAAATCGAACATTTTCATCAGTTTTTGGTCGTTTTTTTACTTTTTATGCTATTTTTTCGTCAAGGGTCGGTCGTCGTGAGCGGCGAAACGGACGACAACCTAACTCGCTGGATAGTAGATCACCATACAATGCGTCGATATCACGTCTTTGTGAGGATGCTACCTGGTTGATGCCGATGGGCTGTCGATAAGCCCATTAGGCCGTTTGAATGGGCCATCTCTCTCGGCTAGGACTGTGAACCGTCAACACATTATGGCTTTGCACCCACAACATGACGGGCGTGATCATACCAGCACTAATGCACTAGATCCTATCAGAACTCGGAAGTTAAACGTGCTTGGGCGAGAGTAGTACTAGGATGGGTGACCCCCTGTGTAGTCCTCTTGTTGTACCCCTCTTTTTTCTTTTTTTTTCCCCGGTTTAGCTTTGGCAAGATGCTTTCTCATCACATTTTTTTCCTCGATTCCCACGATATCTTGGACCGCCCAGCTTCGCATCCCGGAGGGGCTGGGCCCCCATATCGACGGCGTCGGGTCGATTACCAGGTCCCAGCCGCTCCAAAGCCCATAACGTTTGATCCTTTGGGAGTTATGCGGCGCACAACATGCCTTTGGAAAGCTCTCCGGGAGCTTTACAACGGGAGCAACAAGCCTGCTCCATTGCGCCTATTTTTCATGCCTAAAATTGAACATTTTCATTAGTTTCTGGCCACATTTCTTCCTTTTGCGCTTGTTTTTCATCCCGGGTCAGTCGTCATGAGCAGCGAAAAGGATGACAACCTAACTC
Source organism: Ehretia macrophylla (assembly GCA_037974665.1). Taxonomy (NCBI): domain Eukaryota; kingdom Viridiplantae; phylum Streptophyta; class Magnoliopsida; order Boraginales; family Ehretiaceae; genus Ehretia; species Ehretia macrophylla. Next base: position 43,957,280 of record CM075767.1, read on the forward strand.
ACGGGATAGTAGACCGCCCTAGAACGCGTCGATATCACGTCTTTGCAAAGATGCTGCGTGGTTGAAGCCGATGGGCTGTCGGTAAGCCCATTGGGCCGTTTCAATAGGCCATCTCTCTAGGCTGGAAGAATGAACCGTCAACACATAATGGCTTTGCACCCATAACATGACGGGTGCGATCACACTAGCACTAATGCATCGGATCCCATCAGAACTCCAAAGTTAAGCGTGCTTGGGCGAGAGCAGTACTAGGATGGGTGACCCCCTGGGAAGTCCTCGTGTTGCACCCATTTTTTTTGTTTTTTATTTGCCCTGTTTAGCTTTGGCAAGACGCTTTCTTGTCACATTTCTTTCCTCAAGTCCCATGACATCTTGGGAAGCCCAACTTTGCTTCCTTGAGGGACTGAGCCCACAAACCGAGGGCGTGGGGCCGATTACCAGGTCCTTGCCGCTTCAATGCCCATTACTTTTGATCTGTAGGGAGTTATGCGGCGCACAGCAAGCCTTCTCGGTTGCGCCTATTTTTGGTGATCCCCTGCAAAGTCCTCGTGTTGCACCCCCTTTTTTTGTTTTTTTTTGCCCCGTTTAGCTTTGGCCAGATGCTTTCTCGACACATTTCTTTCCTCGAGTCCCACAACATCTTTGGCTACCCAGCTTCACTTCTCGGAGGGGCTGTGCCCGCAAACTGAGGGCGTGGGGTCGATTACCAGGTCCTCGCTGCTCTAATGCCCATAACTTTTGATTCGTATGGAGTTATGCTGCGCACAGCATGCCGTTGGAAAGCTCTCCGAGAGCTCTATGATGGGGGCAGCCAGCCTACCAGGCTGTGCCTATTTTGGTACCCAAAATCGAACATTTTTATTAGTTTCTATCCACTTTTATTCTTTTTACACTATTCTTTTATACCGAGTTGGTCGTTGTGAGCCGCGAGAAGGACGACAACCTAACTCTTGGGATAGTAGACCACTCTACAATGCACCGATATCACGTCTTTGCGAGGATGCTGCATGGTTGAAACCGTTGGGCTACCGATAAGCCCATTTGGTCGTTTGAATGGCCCATCTCTCTGGGATGGGACTATGAATCGTCAACACATAATGGCTTTGCACCCACAACATGATGGGTGCGACCAAACCTGCACTAATGTACCTGATCCCATCAGATCACTGAAGTTAAGCATGCTTGAGCGAGAGTAGTACTAGGATAGGTTGCCCACTAGCAAGTCCTAGTGTTGCACCCCGCTTTTTGTTTTTTTTTTTTGCCTCATTTAGCTTTGGAAAAATGTCTTCTCATCACATTTCTTTCCTCGAGTCTCACGACATTTTGGGCCGCCCAGCTTCACTTCACGGAGGGGTTGGGCCTACAAACCGAGGGCATGGGGCAGATTACTAGGTCCTCGCCGCTCCAATGCCCATTACTTTTGATCCGTAGGGAGTTATGTGGTGCATAGCCTGCCGTTGGAAAGCTTTCCAATAGCTCTACGACGGGGGAAACAAGCTTTCTCAGTTGCGCCTGTTTTCGGTGCCCAAACCAAAATCAAATGATTTCATCAGTTTATCGCCACTTTTATTCTTTTTGCACTATTTTTTTGTCCCGGGTCGGTCGTCGTGAGCTGCGAAAAGGACGACTACCTAACTCATGGGATAGTAGACCGTCCTACAATGTACCAATATCATGTCTTGCGAGGATGCTGCACGGTTGAAGCTGATGGACTATCGATAAGCCCATTGGGCCTTTTGAATGGGCTGTCGATCTGGGCTGGGATTGTGAACCGTCAACACAGAATGGCTTTGCACCACAACATGACGAGTGTGATCATACCAGTACTAATGCACAGGATGGGTGACCCCCTGGGAAGTCCTCGTGTTGCACCATTCTTTTTTCTTTTTTTTTTTGCCCCGTTTAGCTTTGGTAAGATGTTTTCTCGTCACATTTCTTTTCTCGAGTCCCACGACATCTTGGGCCGCCCAGCTTCGCTTCCTGGAGGGGCTGGGCCTGTAAACCGAGGATGTGGGGTTGATTACCAAGTCCCCGCTGCACCAATGCCCATAACTTTTGATCCGTAAGGAGTTATGTGGCGCACATCATGCGGTTGGAAAGCTCTCCTGGAGCTTTACGTCGAGGATAGCAAGCCTCCTCGGCTGTGCCTATTTTTGGTGCCCAAAGGCGAACGTTTTCATCAATTTCTGGACATATTTCTTCTTTTTGTGCTATTTTTTCATCCCGGGTCGGTCGGCGTGATCCGCGAAAAGGACGACAACCTAATTCACGGGATAGTAGACCAACCTACAATGCGCCGATATTACGTCCTGGTAGGATGCTTCAGGGTTGAAGTCGATGGGCTGTCGAAAAGCCTATTGGGCTGTTTGAATGGGCCATCTCTCTATGCTGGGACTGTGAACCGTCAGCACATAATGGCTTTACACAACAACATGACGGGTGCGATCATACTAGCACTAATGTACCGGATCCCATCAGAACTCTGAAGTTAAGCGTGCTTGGCCGAGAGTAGTACCTGGATGGGTGACCCCTTGGGAAGTCCTCGTGTTGCACCCATCTTTTTGTTTTTTTTTCGCTGTTTAGCTCTGGCAAGATGCTTTCTTGTCACATTTCTTTCCTTGAGTCCCACGACATCTTGGCCCTCCCAGCTTCGCTTCCTGGAGGGGCTGGACCCGCAAATCGAAGGTGTGGGGCCGATTACTAGGTCCCTGCCGCTCCAATGCCCATTACTTTTGATCCATATAGAGTTATGCGGCGCACAACATGCCGTTGGAAAGCTCTCTAGGAGCTCTATGACGGTGGCAGCAAGCCTGCTCGGTTGTGCCTATTTTCGGTGCCCTAAATCAGATGTTTTCATATGTTTTTGGCTACTTTCCTCTTTTTTCGCTATTTTTTTTGTCCCGGGTCAGTCGTCGTGAGCCGCGAAAAGGACGACAACCTAACTCGTGGTATAGTAGAGTGCCCTACAATGCACCTATAACACGTCTTACGAGGATGCTACACGGTTGAAGCTGATGGGCTGTCGCTAAGCCCATTGGCCCGTTTGAATGGGCCATCTCTCTAGGCTGGGACTGTGAACCGTCAACACAAAATGGCTTTGCACCCACAACATGACAGGGGCGATCATACCAACACTAATGCATCGGATCCCATCAGAACTCCGAAGTTAAGCGTGCTTGGGTGAGAGTAGTACTCCGATGGGTGACCCCTTGTGAAGTTCTCGTGTTGCACCCCCCTTTTTGTTTTTGTTTTTTTTGCCCGGTTTAGCTTGGGCAAGATGCTTTCTAGTCACATTTCTTTGCTGGAGTCCCACGTATTCTTGGGCCGCCCAACTTCACATCTCGGAGGGGCTGGGCCCGCAAACCAAGGGCGTAAAACCGATTACCAGGTCCTCGCCGCTCCAATGCCTATAACTTTTGATCCGTAGGGAGTTATGCAGCGCACAACATGCCATTGGAAAGCTCCCCGGCAGCTCTATAACGGCGGCAGTGAGCTAGCTCTAGTGCGCCTATTTTTGATGCCCAAAATTGAACATTTTTATCAGTTTCTAGCCATATTTTTACATTTTGCTCTATTTTTTCATCCCGGGTCGGTCGCCGTGAGCCGCTAAAAGGACGACAACCTAACTCGCTGGATAATAGATCAACCTACAATGTGTCGATATCAAGTCTTGCAAGGATGCTACATTGTTGAAGCCAATGGGTTGTCGTAAAGCCTATTGCGGCGTTTGAATAGGCCATCTCACTAGGCTGGGACTGTGAACCGTCAACACATAATGGCTTTGCACCCACAACATGATGGGTGCGATCATACTAGTGAAGATGCACCTGATCCCATCAGAACTCTGAAGTTAAGCGTGCTTGGGCGACAGTAGTACTAGGATGGGTGGCCCTTTGGGAAGTCTTCATGTTGCAGCCCCATTTTTGTTTTTTTTTTTGCCCTGTTTAGCTTTGGCAAGATGCTTTCTCGTCACATTTCTTTCCTAGGGTCCCACGACATCTTGGGCTGCCTAGCTTTGTTTCCTGAAGGAGCTGGGCCCACAAACCGAGGGTGTAGGGCCAATTACTAGGTCCCCGCCGCTCCAATGCCCATTACTTTTGATCCGTAAGGAGTTATGCGGTGCACAGGATGCCGTTGGAAAGATTTCCGGGAGCTCCATGATGGGGGCAACAAGCCTTCTCGACTTCTCCTATTTTTCATGCCCAAAATCAAATGTTTTCATAAGTTTTTGGCCACTTTTTCTCCGTTTTTGATATTTTTTCATCCCGTGTCAGTCGTCGTGAGCCACGTAAAGGACGAGAACCTAACTCGCAGGATAGTAGACCGCCCTACGAAGCGCATATATCACGTCTTGCGAGGATGCTGCATGGTTGAAGCTGATGAGATGTCGATAAGCCATTGGGCCGTTTGAATGGGCTATCTCTCTGGGCTGGGAATATGAACCATCAACACATAATGGCTTTGCACCCACAACAGGACGGGTGCGTTCATACCAGCACTAATGCATCGAATTCCTTCAGAACTCTGAAGTTAAGCGTTCTTGGGCGAGAGTAGTACAAGGATGGGTGACCCCTTGGGAAGTCCTAGTGTTGCACCCCTCTTTTTGTTTTTTTTTTTGCCCCGTTTAGCTTTGGCAAGATGCTTTCTCGTCACATTTCTTTCCTTGAGTGCCACAACATCATGGGCAGCCCAGCTTCGCTTCCCTGAGGAGCTAGGCCCATAAACCCACAGTGTGGGGCCGATTACCAAGTCCCTGCCGCTCCAATGCCCATAACTTTTGATCCGTAGGGAGTTATGTGGCGCACAACATGTCGTTGGAAAGCTCTCTGGGAGCTCTACGACGGGGGCTGCTAGCATGCTCTACTGCGCTTATTTTTGGTGCCCAAAATTGAACATTTTCATCAGTTTCTGTCTATTTTTCTTCTTTTTGCGCTAGTTTTTCATCCTGGGTTGGCCGTCATGACCCGCAAAAAGGACGACTGCCTAACTCGCGGGATAATGGACCGCCATACAACGTGCTGATATCATGTCTTGCGAGGATGTTGCGCGGTCGAAGCTGATGGGTTATCGATAAGCCCATTTGGTCGTTTGAATGGGCCATCTCTCTGGGCTAGGACTGTAAACCGTCAACACATAATGGCTTTGCACCACAATATGACAAGTGCGATCATACTAGCACTAATGCACCAGATCCCATCAGAACTATGAAGTTAAGCTTGCTTGGGCAAGAGTAGTACTAGGATGGGTGACCCCCTGGGAAGTCCCCGTGTTGCACCCCTCCTTTTTGATTTTTTTTTGCCCTGTTTAGCTTTGGCAAGATGCTTTCTCGTCACATTTCTTTCCTCGAGTCCCACGACATCTTGTGTCGCCCAGCTTCGCTTCCCGGAGGGGCTGGGCCCGAAAACCGATGGCGTGGGGACGATTACCAGGGCCCCGCCGCTCCAATGCCCATAAATTTTGATCTGTAGGGAGTTATGCGGCGCACTACATGCCGTTGGAAAGCTCTCCGGGAACTCTACGACGGGGGAAGCAAGACTACTCGGCTGTGCCTATTTTCGGTGCCCATAATCAAAAATATTCATCAATTTTTGGCCACATTTTTTCATTTTGCTCTGTTCTTCATCCTGGGTCGGTCTTCGTGAGTCGCAAAATGGATGACAACCTAACTCACGAGATATTAGATGGACCTAGAACGCGCCGATATCACATCTTGCAAGGATGCTGCACAGTTGAAGCTGATGGGCTGTCGATAAGCCTATTGGGCCATTTGAATGGGCCATCTCTCTGGGCTGGGACTGTGAACCGTCAACACATAATATCTTTGCACCTACAACAGGAGGGGTATGATCATACCAGAACTAATGCACCGAATCCCATCAGAACTTTGAAGTTAAGTGTGCTTGGGCGAGAGTAGTACTAGGATGGGTGGCCCCCTTGGAAGTCCTCGTGTTGTACCCCACTTTTTATATTTTCTTGCAAGGATGCTGTACAGTTGAAGCTGATGGGCTGTCGATAAGCCTATTGGGCCGTTTGAATGGGCCATCTCTCTAGGCTGGGACTGTGAACCGTCAACACATAATATCTTTGAACCTACAACATGAGGGGTATGATCATACCAGAACTAATGCAACGAATCCCATCAGAACTTTGAAGTTAAGTGTGCTTGGGCGAGAGTAGTACTAGGATGGGTGGCCCCGTTGGAAGTCCTCGTGTTGTACCCCACTTTTTATATTTTTTTGCCCCGTTTAGCTTTGGCAAGATGCTTTCTCGCCACATTTCTTTCCTTGACTCCCAAGACATCTTGGGCCGCCCAGTTTCGCTTCCCGAATTGGCTGGGCACGCATACCGAGGGTGTAGGGCCGATTACCAGGTCCCTGCCGCTTCAATGCCCATTACTTTTGATTCGTAAGGAGTTATGCGGTGCACAGCATGCCGTTGGAAAGCTCTCTGGGAGCTCTACGACAGGGGTAGCAAGCCTTCTCGGTTGTACCTGTTTTCGATGCCCAAAATCAAATGTTGTCATTAGTTTCTGGTCACCTTTCTTCTTTTCGCGCTATTTTTTTGTCCCAGGTCGGTCGTCATGAGCCGCGAAAAGAACGAGAACCTAAATCACGGGATAGTAGACCGACCTACAATGCGCCAATATCACATCTTGTGAGGATGCTGCACGGTTGAAGCTGATGGGTTGTCGATAAGCCCAATGGGCCGTTTGAATGAGCCATCTCTTTAGGCTGGGACTGTGAATCGTTAACACATAATGGCTTTGCACCCACAACATGACGGGTGCGATCAGACCAGCAATAATGCACCGGATGCCATCAGAACTCCAAAGTTAAGCATGCTTGGGCAAGAGAAGAGTAGTACTAGGATGGGTGACCCCTTGGGAAGTCCATGTGTTGCACCCCCTTTTTTGTTTTTTTTTTGCCCCGTTTAGCTCTGGCAAGATGCTTTCTCATCACATTTCTTTCCTCGATTCCCATGACATCTTGGGCTACCCAACTTCGCTTCCTGGAGGGGCTGGGCCCGCAAACCGAGGGAGTGGGTCCGATTACCAGGTCCTTGTCGCTCCAATGCCCATAACTTTTGATCCGTAAGGAGTTCTGCGGCGCACAGCATGTCGTTGGAAATCTCTCCGGGAGCTCTACGACGGGGATAACTAGCATGCTCGGCTGTGCTTGATTTCGATGCCCAAAATAGAACATTTTCATCATTTTTTGGCCATTTTTCTTCTTTTGTGCTGTTTTTTCATTCAGGGTCAGTCGTCGTGAGCAGCAAAAAGGACGACTACCGAACTCGTAGGATAGTAGACCACCTTACAATGCGCCGATATCATGTCTTGCGAGGATGCTGCACGATTGAAGCCGATGGGCTGTTGATAAGCCCATTGGGCCGTCTGAATGAGCCATTTCTCTGGGCCAGGACTGTGAACTGTCAACACATACTGGCTTTGTACCCACAACATGATGGGTGCGATCATACCAGCACTAATGCACAGGATCCGATCAGAACTCCGAAGTTAAGCGTGATTGGGCGATAGTAGTACTAGGATGGGTGACCCCGTGGGAAATCCTCGTGTTGCACATCTTTTTTTGTTTTTTTTGCCCCGTTTAGCTCTGGCAAGATGCTTTCTCGTCCCATTTCTTTCCTGGAGTCCCAGGACATCTTGGGCTACCCAGCTTCACTTCCAGGGGGGTGGGCCCACCAACCGAGGGCGTAGGGCCGATTACCAGGTCCCCGCCTCTCCAAAGCACATAACTTTTGATCCGTAGGGAGTTATACGGTGCACAGCATGCCGTTGAAAAGCTGTCCGGGAGCTCTATGATGGGGGCATCAAGCCTACTCGACTGCACTTGTTTTTGGTGCCAAAAATCGTGCGTTTTCATTAGTTTCTGGCCACTTTTCTTCTTTTTGCCCTATTTTTTAATCTCAGGTCAGTCGTCGTGAGCTGCAAAAAGGACGACAATCTAACTCGTGAGATAGAAGACCAACCTACAACACGTTGATATCACGTCTTGCGAGGATACTACAGGGTTGAAGCCGATGGGCTGTCGATAAGCCCATTGGGCCGTTTGAATGGGCCATCTCTCTAGGCTGGGATTGTGAACCGTCAACACATAATGGCTTTGTACCCACAACATGATGAGTGCAAGCATACCAGCACTAATGTACCCCTTTTATGTTTTTTTTTCCCCGTTTAGCTTTGGCAAAATTCTTTCTCATCACATTTCTTTCCTCGAGTCTAACGACATCTTGGGACGCCCAGCTTCACTTCCCGGGAGGGCTGGGCTCGCAAAACGAGGGCGTGGGGCTGATTACCAGGTCCCCGCCGCTCTAATGCCCATTACTTTTGATCCGTAAGGAGTTATGTGGTGCACATTATGCCATTGGAAAGTTCTCCGGGAGCTCTACGACTGGGACCACAAGCCTTCTCGGTTGCTCCTGTTTTCGGTGCCCAAACCAAAATGAAATGTTTTCATCAGTTTTCGGCCACTTTTATTCTTTTTGCACTATTTTTTTGTCCCGCGTCGGTCGTCGAGATCCTAAAAAAGGACGGCTACCTGAATCGTGGGATAGTAGACTGCCCTACAACGCGCTAATATCTCGCCTTGCGAGGATGCTGCACGGTTGAAGCTGATGGGCTGTCGATAAGCCCATTGGGCCGTTTGAATGGGCCATCTCTCTGGACTGGGATTGTGAACGGTCAACACATAATGACTTTGCACCACAACATGACGGGTGTGATCAAACCAGCACTAATGCACCGGATCCCATCAGAACTCCGAAGTTAAGCGTGCTTGGGTGAGAGTAGTACTAGGATGGGTGACCCCCTAGGATGTCCTCGTGTTGCACCCCCTTTTTTGTATTTTTTTGCCCCGTTTAGAATTGGCAAGATGCTTTCTTGTCACATTACTTTCCTCGAGTCCCACGACATCTTGGGCTGCCCAGCTTCGCTTCTCGGAGGGGCTAGGCCCGCAAACCGAAGGCGTAGGGCCGATTACCAGGTCCTCGCCGCTCTAATGCCCATAACTTTTGATCCGTAGGGATTTATGAGGTGCACAGCATGCCACTGGAAAGCTCTCCGGGAACTCTATGATGGGGGCAGCCAGCCTACCAGGCTGGGTCTATTTTCGGTGCCCAAAATCAAACGTTTTCATCAATTTTTGGCCACTTTTATTCGTTTTGCACTGTTTGGTTGTCCCCGGTCGGTCGTCGTGAGCCATGAAAAGGATGAAAACCTAACTCGCGGGATAGTAGACCGCCCTACAACGCACCGATATCACATCTTTGTGAGGATGCTGCACGGTTGAAGCCAATAGGCTGTCGATAAGCACATTGGGCTGTTTGAATGCGCCATCTCTCTAGGCTGGGACTCTAAACCGTCAACACATAATGGTTTTGCACCCACAACATAATGGGTTCCATCATTCCAGCACTAATGCACCGGATCCCATTAGAACTCCGAAGTTAAGCGTGCTTAGGCAAGAATAGTACTAGGATGGGTGACCCCATGGGAAGTCCTCGTGTTGCACCCTTTTTTTGTTTTTTTTTGCCCTGTTCAGCTTCGAAAAGATGCTTTCTCATCACATTTCTTTCCTCGAGTCCCACGACATCCTGTGCCACCCAACTTCACTTCCTGGAGGGGCTGGGCCAGCAAATCGACGGCGTGGGGTCAATTATCGGGTCCCGACCACTCCAGTGCCCTTAACTTTTGATCCTTAGGGAGTTATGCGGCGTACAACATGCCGTTGGAAAGCTCTCCGGGAGCTCTATGATGGGGGTAGCAAGCCTACTTGGCTGTGCCTATTTTCGGTGCCTAAATTCTAACATTTTCATCAATTTTTGGCTATATTTGTTCCTTTTGCACAATTTTTTCATCCCGGGTCGATCGTCGTGGGCCGCGAAAAGAACGACAACCTAACTTGCAGGATAGTAGACCGCCCTACAATGCGCCGATATCATGTCTTTGCATGGATGTTGCACGGTTGAAGTCGATGGGCTGTCGATAAGCCCATTGGGCCATTTGAATGGGCCATATCTCTAGGCTGGGACTGTGAACCGTCAATACATAATGGCTTTGCACCAACAACATGACGGGTGTGATCATGCCAGCACTAATGCACCAGATCCCATCAGAACTCTGAAGTTAAGCTTGCTTGGGCGAGAGTAGTACTAGGATGGGTGACCCCGTGGAAAGTCCTCGTGTTGCACCCGTTTTTCATTTTTTTTTTGCCCTGTTTAGCTTTGGCAAGATGCTTTCTAGTCACATTTCTTTCCTCGAGTCCCACGACATCTTGGGCCACCCAGCTTTGCTTCCTTGAGGGGTTGGGCCCACAAATTGAGGATATGGGGCCGATTACCAGGTCCCCGTCAGTTCAATGCCCATAACTTTTGATCCGTAGGAAGTTATGTGACGTACAGCATGCCGTTGGAAAGCTCTTTGGGAGCTCTACGACGGGGGTAGCATGCCTGCTCGGCTGTACCTATTTTTGGAGCTCAAAATTGAACATTTTCATATGTTTTTAGCCACTTTTCTTCTTTTTGCGCTATTTTTTCATCCCGGGTCAGTCGTCGTAAGCCTCGAAAAGGACGACAACCAAACTTGCGGGATGGTAGACGTCTTACAACACGCCAATATCATGTCTTTGCAAGGATGCTGTACGGTTGAAACTGATTGGCTGTCGATAAGCCCATTGGGCCGTTTGAATGGGCCATCTCTGTGAGGCCCAACCTCGAATTACGTGCGATACCTCATTTCGTGTATCCTAACCTTGAACTGTGTGCTTTAACCTAGGTTAAGAGTCGTGTCTTGATTTACGTGCCTTGCATTGATTTACATGCTTTCATTTAGGGTTACGTGCATTTACTTGGAATACTTGCATCTATCTCGTAGTTAGTGCCTTACCTCATAGTACGTGCCCTAGACCTAGGAAAGAATGCCCGCACGTTAATCAATAAAGAATCCTACACGAAACACTAGACTATAGAATAATCCTACAAACTCCACTAACTACTATTTTAATCCTAAATCGACTCACTAGAAGACAAAATTTCACTAAACACTAAACATTCTTTATTCTTTATTCCTTTTCCAAATCCAATGCACCTCAAATACCACAATCAACCTACAATAAAATAAACTTTAAGACAAAACAAAAAAAAAATTCCGAATTAAACACCACATGGCTGGCCATACCTAGATTATTTGAACAAGAATTGAACAACATTTTTTTAACTATGCATGCCTAGACAAGGTCTTACACATTGTCATGACTTTTTGTTGCACCAAGGTACTTTTGCTAACAACCAAGCCTTCATTCATGGCCCTCTCAATGACCATACTCCTCATAATTCAAAATTGCTCAAAGAACAAAAATAATTTCAGCCTTGTATAGCTCAAGGCCGACACATACACACACAAAAACATTTCATCTCATCCTCAAACTCTCTCATTCTCTCCCATTCTCTTTCTCTCTCATTTTTAGCCATGGCTGCATCTTGAACCTCCATAGCTCAAGCTCATATTCTAAGACTCACCTAGGCTCTCAAGGACTCTAAGGAACTCGACCATTGCAAGCAATAAGCAAGAAATCTCACACAAAGCTCACAAATCTCTCTATCTCGGCCATAGGTATGTTTTGATAGCTTCCTTTCATTTCCTTTTGTTCTAATCATATGCACACACTAAGAATATGCTAACTAAGCTAGGAAGTAAAGAACAACCAGCTATCTTTTGGCCAAAACAAGGAAAAGAAGGTTTCTTGTGCGTTTTCAAGCTTCTTCTAGCATTTACATCCAACAACTTGCTAAGGTGAGGGTTAAACTCTTTTAAAAGCTTTCAAAACTCACATGCATGCTCTCATGTGGCTATATTTACCTATGTAGGTGTTGTATATGTGTGTATATGAGCTTATCTACTCATGCATGGCAAGATAATGGCTAGAACTTGAAGATAGGTAAAAACGTTTTTGATGGCAGTTTTCTGACCTTGTGGTACAAAGTGCATTTGGCTTGGTAAACCTTGATAAAATTGCATGAAAATTGGTAGGTCACTATTTTTGTCCGTTATGAACATGTTTTGTAGAAATAGGCCAAGGCCAATTTTGACTCTAAGACCCCCAAAATGGAAAAATATCAAAAGGTGTCTAAATCTGGAAAAATAGGAAAAATAAAATAGGTTTCTGGCAGATTACTGACTATGTAGAATAATGTGTTTTGACTTAGTAAATGTGGATAAAAATGTATGAAAATTGGTAGGTTGCTAGATTTGGTAGTTATAGACATTTTTGTCAGAAATAGGCCAAATCTAAATCTGACTCTAAAACCCTCAACAATGGCAAAAATCGTAATGTGTCTAAAACTGGACAGTTTTGCGTAGTCCCACGGTTTTGGCCATAGCTCCTAAGTACGAACTCCAAATGATGCGATGTTTGTTCCTAGATTTAAATAACTCATTAAGATTTAATTGGAAATTTTGTTCACGGAATTTGGAGATTATTTTCTTGGCTAATTGAATGTGGGAAAACAGACCATTGCAGTAGGGTTTTGCTTAGTAAAATGCTTTGAAACATGTTGTAACTTCACTTGTGGTATTGAATGCTTGGAATTGTGGCACATAGATGTTGTGTGGACTGTTGTGGTTGGTTGAGGTTGTTTAATTTGGTTGATGCATGGCTTGGGATCATTAATTGATGAATGGTTTGCTTAATCGCATGTGTAAGCACGGAATTGAAGCCCTAGCACTCATGACTATTTGCTAAGAGATGACCCTATGTTTAAATGTGTTTAATTGGATGGTTAATAGGCTGCCCGTAATTGTCCTTATAGCTCTAAATATGATTCCCAATGATTGCATGTTGATAAGTGAGCTATCCTTGCACCCGGTCTCGTGTGAGCATTGTTGCATGCTTGTATAATGTTAATACTTGATACGTGAACCCCGAAATGAGTTTTATGACTTGATTTATATGTGTTACTTGGCTGCCCGTTTAATGTCTATATAACTCTATGTGTTCTACAAAGTGAAATTTCATGTCAAGCATGCCTCGTTCGTTTACTTGGCAATATGTGGTCTTATAATTGCTCAAAGGCAACCTACTTTGTTGACCTCCTAATGTGAATTGTTAAATGGTATATATGTGCATTGCATAGAAGGTTGCAACCTTTAATTCTGGCATGGTAGCGTTTCACGCACGCCGGGCGGTATCGGCCTTGTCGGTGCTACCGTGACTACCATGGTCCAATTCCCTCTCTTGCTTGGGGGCTAGACTTCCTTAGAGAGTTAGGTCATAGGTTTGGTGTACATCTGGAGTACACCCATTGGAGTGATAAGTGGTTGATTGAAGCCGGCTACAACAACCGTTATCGGAAATGAAGTGAGAGAAAAAGCTCACTGTATCCTTTCATTATGTGATTAAGTACTCTTGTTTGTTTCCTAGAGGACCTCGGGGAGGAAAGACAGGTAAATGTGTTCATTTACATTTATATTATATTATGTTATAACTTACTTGTGTTATATGTTATGCCTTCAAAAAGGGGTTTCATAAGATTAACCGGAAAAGAGTTTCCAAATGTTATCTCTCGTTCCCCCTCGCTGAGTTCATAAGGACTCACCCTCTTTTATCATCACAGGTGAAGAAGATCAGGAACAGGTACCCGAGGATAACGTGTCTGTTGATGACTCCTTGGAGTGATTGCATGCCTTATGCGTCTTGCTTGACTGTCGCTATGTTGTGAACGATATGTTTGTTTTGAAGACTATTTCTTATGTTGTTTGTTGTTGTGGTAAATGACCCCCGTTGTAATTTGGGGTCTAATTGAACATTTTCATCAGTTTTTGTCCACTTTTCTTCTTTTTGCGCTGTTTTTTCGTCTCGTGTCGGTCGTCGTGAGTCACGAAAATTACGACAACCTAACTCGCTGGATAGTAGACCGTCCTAGAATGCGCCGATATCACATCTTTGCGATGATGCTGCACGGTTGAAGCTGATTGGCTGTCGATAAGCCCATTGGGTCATTTGAATATGCCATCTCTCTAGGCTGGGACTGTGAACCGTCAACACATAATGGCTTTGCACCCACAAAATGACGGGTACGATCATACCAGCACTAATGCACCGGATCCCATCAGAACTCCGATGTTAAGCGTGCTTGGGTGAGAGTAGTACTGGGATGGGTGACCCCCTGAGAAGTCCTCGTGTTGCCCCCCCTCCCTTTTTGTTTTTTTTTGCCCCGTTTAGCTTTGGCAAGATGCTTTCTCGTCATATTTCTTTCCTCGATTCCCACAATATCTTGGGCCGCCCAGCTTCGCTTCCTGGAGGGGCTGGGCCCACAAACCAAGGGGGTAGGGCAGAGTACCAGGTCCCTGCCGCTCCATTGCCCATAAGTTTTGATTCGTAGGGAGTTATGTGGCACACAACATGCCTTTAGAAAGCTTTTCGGGAGCTCTACGACAGAGGCGGCAAGCCTACTTGGCTGCGCCTATTCTTGATGCCCAAAATTGATCGTTTTCATCAGTTTCTGGCCACTTTTCTTTTTTTTTTTGAGCTATTTTTTCATCCCGGGTCGGTCGTCGTGAGCTGCGAAAAGGATGCCAACCTAACTCGCGGGATAATAGATCACCTTACAATGCGCCGATATCACGTCTTAGCGAGAATGCAGCACGGTTGAAGCCGATGGGCTGTCGATAAGCCTATTGGGCTGTTTGAATAGGCCATCTCTCTGGGTCGGGATTGTGAACCGTGAACATATTATGGCTTTGCACCCACAACATGACGAGTGCGATCATACTAGCACTAATGCTCCGGATCCCATTAGAACTTCGAAGTTAAGCTTGCTTGGACGAGAGTAGTACTAGGATGGGTGACCCCGTGGGAAGTCCTCATGTTGCACCCCACTTTTTGTTTTTTTTTGCCCCGTTTAGCTTTGGGAAGATACTTTCTCGTCACATTTCTTTCCTCGAGTCCCACGACATCTTGGGCCGTCCAACTTCGCTTCCCGGAGGGGCTGGGCCTGCAAACTGAGGGCGTGGGGCCGATTACCAGGTCCCTACAGCTCCAATGCCCATAACTTTTGATCTGTAGGGAGTTATGTGGTGCACAGCATGCCGTTGGAAAGCTCTCCGGGAGCTCTACGACGGGGGAGTAAGCTTTCTCGGCTGCGCCTATTTTCGTTGCCCAAAATAGAACATTTTCATCAGTCGTCGTGAGCCACGAAAAGGACGACCACCTAACTCGCGTGATAGTGGACCGACCTACATTGCACCGATATCACGTCTTGCGAGAATGCTTTACGATTGAAGCCAATGGGCAATTGATAAGCCTATTGGGCCATTTGAATGGGCCATCTCTTTGGGGTAGGACAATGAACTATCAATACATAATGGATTTGCACCTATAATATGACAGGTGCGATCATACCAGTAATAATGCACCGGATCCCATCAGAACTCTGTAGTTAAGCGTGCTTGGACGAGAGTAGTACTAGGATGGGTGGCCCCCTGCGAAGTCCTCATGTTGCACCCCCCTTTTTGTTTCTTTTTGCCTCGTTTAGCTTTGGCAAGATGCTTTCTCGTCGCATTTCTTTCCTCGAGTCCCACGACATTTTGGGCCGCCTAGCATCGCTTCCCGGAGAGGCTGGGCCTGCAAACCAAGGGTATGGGGCCTATTACCAGGTCCCCGCCTCTCCAATGCCCATTACTTTTGATCCGTAAGGAGTTATGCGGCACACAACATGCCGTTGGAAAGCTCTCTGGGAGCTCTACGATGGGAGAAGCAAGCCTTCTCAGCTACGCCTATTTTCGGTGCCCAAAATCAAATGTTTTCATCAGTTTTTAGCCACTTCTCCTGTTTTGCGGTATTTTTTCATCCCAGATCAGTCGTCGTAAGACGCAAAAAGGACAACAACCTAACTCATGGGATAATAGACCACCCTACAATTCGCCGATATCATGTCTTGCGAGGATGCTGGATGGTTGAAGCTGATGGCCTGTCGATAAGCCCATTGGGTCGTTTGAATGGGCCATCTCTCTAGGCTGGGACTGTGAACCGTCAACACATAATGGCTTTGCACCCACAACAAGACGGGTGCGATCATACCAGCACTAATGCACCGGATCCTATCAGAACTCCGAAGTTAAGCGTGCTTGGGTGAGAGTAGTACTGGGAGGGGTGACCCCTTGGGAAGTACTCGTGTTGCACCCCTCTTTTTGTTTTTTTTTTGTCCCGTTTAGCTTTGGCAAGATGCTTTCTCGTCACAATTCTTTCCTCGAGTCACACGACATCTTGGGCCACCCAGCTTCGCTTCCCAAAGGGGCTGGGCCCACAAACCAAGGGCGTGGGGTCGATTACCAGGTCCCCGCCACTCCAATGCCCATAACTTTTGATCCGTAGGGAGTATACAGCACACAGCATGCCGTTGGAAAGCTCTCCGAGAGCTCTATGACGGGGGTAGCAAGCCTGCTCGACCACGCCTGTTTTTGATGCACAAAATCAAAACTTTTCATCAGTTTCTAGCCACTTTTCTTCTATTTGCACTATTTTTTCATCCTGGGTCGGTCGTTGTTAGCCGCGAAAAGGATGACTACTGAACTCACGGGATACTAGACCACCCTACAACGCATCGATATCACGTCTTGCGAGGATGCTGCACGGTTGAAGCCGATGGGCTATCGATAAGCCCATTGGGCCTTTCGAATGGGCCAACTCTCTGGGCTGAGACTGTGAACCGTCAACAAATAATGGCTTTGCACCCACAACAAGACGGGTGCGATCATACCATCACTATTGCACCAGATCCCATCAGAACTCCGAAGTTAAGTGTGCTTGGGCGAGAGTAGTACTAGGATGGGTGACCCCCTAGGAAGTCCTCGTGTTGTACCCCCTTTTTTTTTGCCCCGTTTAGCTCTGGCTAGATGCTTTCTCATCACATTTCTTTCCTCGAGCCCCACGACATTTTGGGCCACCCAGCTTCGCTTCCCAGAGGGGCTGGGCCCACAAACCGAGGGCGTGGGGCCGATTACCAGGTCCCCGCCGCTCCAATGCCCATAACTTTTGATCCGTAGGGAGTTATGCGGCGTACAGCATGCCGTTGGAAATCTATCCGAGTGCTCCACGATGTGGGTAGCAAGCCTGCTCAGCTGCGCCTGTTTTCGGTGACAAAAATCAAACATTTTCATTGGTTTCTTGCCACTTTTCTTCTTTTTGTGCTATTTTTTCATCACGGGTGGGTCGTCGTGAACCGCGAAAATGACGACAATTTAACTCGCGAGATTGTAGACCACCCTACAACTCGTCGATATCACGTCTTGCGAGGATGCTACACGGTTGAAGCCAATGGGTTGTCATAAGCCTATTGGGCCATTTGAATAGGCCATCTCTCTAGGCTGGGATTGTGAACCGTCAACACATAATGGCTTTGGACCCACAACATGACGGGTGTGATCATACCAGCACTAATGCACCGGATCCCATCAGAACTCCGAAGTTAAGCATGCTTGGGCGAGAGTAGTACTAGGATGGGTGACCCATTAGGTAGTCCTCGTGTTGTACCCCTTTTTTTTTTTTTTTTGCCCCGTTTAGCTTTGGCAAGATGCTTTCTCATCATATTTCTTTCTTCGATTCCCACGATATCATGGGCCACCCAGCTTCGCTTCCCGGAGGGGCTGGGTCCGCAAACCGAGGGTGTAGGGCTAATTACCAGGTCCTCGCCGCTCCATTGCCCATAACTTTTGATCCGTAGGGAGTTATGCGGCGCACAACATGCCGTTGCAAAGCTCTCCGGGAGCTCTACGACGGGGACGGCAAGCCTAATCCACTGCGCCTATTTTTGGGGCCCAAAATCCAACGTTTTAACAGTTTTTGGTCACTTTTCTTCTATTTAGGCTATTTTTTCATCCTCGGTCGGTCATCATGAGCCGCGAAAAGGACGACAACCTAACTTGCGAGATAGTAGATCGCCCAACAATGCGCCGATATCACGTCTTTGCGAGGATGTTGCACTGTTGAAGCAATGGGATGTCGATAAGCCCATTGGGCCGTTTGAATGGGCCATCTCTCTGGGTTGGGATTGTGAACTGTGAACACATTATGGCTTTGCATCCACAACATGACGGGTACGATCATACCGACACTAATGCACCGGATCTCATCAGAACTCTGAAGTTAAGTGTGCTTGGGCGAGAGTAGTACTAGGATGGGTGACCCCTTGGGAAGTCCTCGTGTTACACCCCCCTTTTTGTTTTTTTTTTTACCCCGTTTAGCTATGGCAAGATGCTTTCTCGTCACATTTCTTTGGTCGAGTCCCACAACATCTTGGGCTATCCAATTTCGCTTCCCAGAGGGGCTGGACCCGCAAACCGAGGGCGTGGGGCCGATTACCAGGTCCTCATCGCTCCAATGCCCATAACTTTTGATCTGTAAGTAATTATGCGGCGCACAACATGTTGTTGGAAAGCTCTCCAAGAGCTCTACAACGGGTGCAACAAGCCTGCTTGGCTGCGCCCATTTTCGGTGCCTAAAATCAAACGTTTTTAGCTGTTTCTAGCCACCTTTCTTCCTTTTGCATTGTTTTTTCATCCCGAGTCGGTCGTCGTGAGCCGCGAAAAGGATGAAAACCTAACTCGCGTGATAGTGGACCGACCTACAACGCACTGATATCATGTCTTGTGAGGATGCTTTACGGTTGAAGCCGATGGGTTGTCGATAAGTCCATTGGGCCGTTTGAATGGGCCATCTCTCTGGGTTAGGACTGTGAACTGTCAACACATAATGGCTTTGCACCCACAACATGACGGGTGCTGTCATGCCCCAACCCAACCTATAGAGGTTAGACTAGGGAGTGATGTAAACATTCAAGTCATTTCACGTACTTAATCGTTCAAAAAGGTTTAGCACTTAACGTTTAGCCTAAACTCGACAAATTTTTCAGAAAACTGGCAGCATAACGGCTGTAATTGGGCTCTTTATTTTGACCTAATTTCTAAAACACCCCAAAACCTTTAATCATTGATTCAATTCCAACTAAAATTTTCTATTTTATTATCAATATGTACACTTACTAATTTATTTTGATAGTCTCGTTTGATTGACTAGCCTAGCATGATAACTATGTCCCGATTATTTGCCCGTTCCTATCATGCAAGTACTTATTATCCCTTAGGTTATGCATAAACACCTAAGTGAGATTCGATAGAGTTTCATTATATGTTTCTTCACCTAGTGGTTTAAACACCTATGATAACTACTAATTAAGATAATGAAAGCAAACAACCAATAAAGAGTTCATCCGGTTATAATCAGTACAAGCCAAAATTAGATCCAACTTACAACGGGGTCATTTACATCGACAAAATAAATAGTCTACAATCAAACACAACATCCCTAATAACATCCGTGTTCACAAAAGCACGCAATGCACATAGTCATTCCAAAGGTTCATCAACTAGCACATTTTCTTCGGGTACCTGTTCCAAATCTGCTTCACTTGTGACAAAAAAAGAGGGTGAGTCCTTATAAACTAATCGAGGGGGAACGAGTGATAACGTTTGAAATCCTTTTCCGGTTAAACTTTATGAAAACTCCTTTGAAAATGCGTCAAACAGAATAAGTAAGCTCATAATATAGCATATATATGTAAGTGAACACATTTACCCGTCTTTCTTCCCCGAGGTCCTCTAGGAACCAAGCGAGAGTACTTAAACACAGTAAAAAAAAAGGATACGATTTGATACATACAGGACTCTAGAGGTAGCTCATACGGACTCAAGAGGTAGTTCCCACCACATTTAGGTGTAGCACTTTCCCCCGCATAGCACTTACTTCTTGTCGTTCAAGTTCATTTTCAGTAACAGTTGTTGCGGCTGGCTTCAATCATCCACTTTTCATGCCAAATGGGTATAATCCGGATGTACCCCGAAATCCTACGACCCAACTCTTCGAGGAAGTCTAGCCCCCAAGCGAGAGAGGGAATTGGACAATAGTAGTCACGGTTGCACCGGCAAGCCCGATGTCGCCCGGTGTGCGTGAACGCTACCACGCCAGAATGAAAGGTTGCAACCTCATATGCAATGCACATTTATGACATTTAATATATCACATTAGGAGGACAACAAAGTAGGTTGCCTCCGGATAGTCATAAGATTGCACATTGACAAGTAAACAAGCGAGGCACGAATAGACAAGTAATTTCACTTGAAAGGCACATAGAGTTATATGAACATTAAACGGGCAGCCATGTACGCACGTAAATCAAGTTATGTAACTCATTTCAACGTTCACGTAATCAAATAATAAGATTATTTAACATGCAACAACATCTACGTGGGTTTGGATGCAAGAAAGGCCTATTTGTCAACATGCAATGATCAAAATCACATTTAGGGCTATAAGGACAACTACGGGTAGCCTACTAAACATATTATTACACACAATATCCAAAGGATCAACACTTAGTGAATATACCTAATCATTAGGGTTTCCATTTTGTGCTTACCCGTGCGATTAAGCTCCAAGTCAACTCAAAATCAATCTCAAGCCATGCATCAATTAATTCAAACATCACCAAGTACTCAAAACTGTCCACACAACATCCCAATGCCACAATCTGAAGCATTTAATACCACAAGAGAAGTTACAACAAATTTTCTAAGCATATAACTAAGTGAAACCCTCACTACAATAGGCTGTTTTCTCACAATCATTAAGACAAGTAAACAATCTCCAATTTCAGTGAATAAGATGTCAAATTAAATCTTAGGAAATGAACTAAAATCAGAAACAAACCTTGTATCATTTGGAGTTCGGGTCCAATAGTTATAGCCAAAACAGTGGGATTGCACAAAACTGTCCAGATTTACACACATTTCAATACTTGTTGTTTTTGAGGTCCTTAGGGTCAGATTTAGCCTTAGTACATTTCTGACAAAAATGTCCAGAACTGAAAAATCTAGCAGCACACAAAATTTCATGCATTTTGGACATCATTTACTAAGCCAAAACTGGTTCGTTCTACAAGGTCAGTGCATCTGCCAAAACCTGCTTCATTTTTTTCCAGACTTCCAGATTTGGACACATTTTAATGATTTGCCATTTTGAGGACCTTAGAGTCAAAATTAGCTTTGTCCTATTTCTTTGAAAAATGTTCAAAACTGGTAAAACTAGTTATCTACCAATTTCATGCATTTTCAACATCATTTTCCTAGCCAAACGCACCTCGCAACAACAATACAGAGAGTTGTCACCAAACCCGATTTCATCTATCATCATCTTCAAGCCAAAATCTTGCCATGCATGGTTGTAAAAGCTTATGAACACACATATAACTCAAGTACAGAAGCAAGGACATACATTTAAGAGCATGCATGTGGATTTTTGAAAGGTTTTCAAGAAGTTTTAGCCCTCAACTTAGCAAATCAACAAGGAGATGCACAAAACTTTGATGAAGCACAAATTTGGTCTTCTTCCTTGCTTAGCTGAGACACCACCCGATTTCTCTCTATTTTTCCTAGCTTAGTGACCAAGTTCTTAGTAGGTGCATCTGGTTAGAACAAGAAGAAAAGAAATGGAAGCTAGCAAACTCACCAAGGCCGAAATGGTTGTTCAAAAAGCTTGCATGTGTGATTCTTGCAACTTAGCTAGCTTGGTCGAGTTCTCTACCTTCTTGCTTGTCTTGATGCACCATGGAATGATGAAGATGAGCTATGGTAAGATAAAACTCAGCCAAGGCCGAGAGAGAGAGAGAAGAATGAGAGGGAGAGAGAGAAATGTGAGGAGAATGAGAGAAAATGACAAAGAATGAAGGCCTTGCAATTGATGAAGCATGTTCGGCCTTGGGCATACAAAAAATCAGGTTTGTGTCTTCAAGAAGCTTGATTTTTGAATCACCTAGCATGGGCAAGGAGCCTTGTCGAGATTTGGAAGCTTTTGGGAGGTCTTTGAGCTAATTTGTTATGCATTTGTGTCATAACTTGTCATAGCATTGTCTAGAGTTAATTTTGAATTGAGCAAGCAAGCATAAAAGCCCATATGGTGGTCGGCCAAGGCATCTAAAAATCTGATTTTTTGTCACCTTTTGAGCATTATTTAATTGTGTGTTGAAAGTGCAAAAAGAATAAGGAATAAAGAATAAGGAATGTCTAGCTTTTTGTGAGATTTTGTCTTCTAGTGGGTTAAATTAGTAATTTAATATTAGTTAGTGGAATTTGTAGGATTAATTAATGACCGAGTGCTTCGTGTAAGATGCTTTCTTAATTAGCGTGAGGGCACACTTTCCTAGGTCTAGGGCACGCACTACGAGGTAGGGCACGAATTACGAGACGAATGCACGATTCCCAAGTAAATGCATGCAACCCTAAATGAATGCACATAATTCAATGCATGGCACACAAAACAAAACACAATTCTTAAACCTAGGTCAAGGCACGCAAATCTAGGTTAGGGCACACAAAACGAGGTATCGCACGCAAATCGAGGTCGAGCCTCACAGGTGTGAACATACCAGCACTAATGCATTGGATCCCACTAGAACTCTGAAGTTAAGCATGCTTGGTCGAGAGTAGTACCAAGATGGGTGGCCCCCTGGGAAGTCCTCGTGTTGCATTCTCTTTTTTGTTTTTCTTGCCCCGTTTAGCTTTGGCAAGATGCTTTCTCGTCACATTTCTTTCCTCGAGTCCTACTACATCTTGGGCCACCCAGCTTCGCTTCCCGGAGGGGCTGGGCCCACAAACTCAGGGCATGGGGCCGATTACCATGTCCCTGCCGCTCTAATGCCCAAAAGTTTTGATCCGTAGGGAGTTATGCGGCATACAGCATGCCGTTAGAAAGCTCTTCGGGAGCTCTACGACGGGGGCTGCAAGCTTGCTCGGCTGCGCCTATTTTCGGTGCCAAAAATTCAACATTTTCATCAATTTTTGGCCACTTTTATGCTTTTTGCGTTATTTTTTCATCCCGGGTCAGCCGTCGTGAGCCGCGAAAAGGACGACAACCTAACTCGCGGGATAGTAAACAGTCCTACAATGTGCCGATATCACGTCTTTGCGATGATGCTGCACGGTTGAAGCCGATCGGATATCGATAAGCCCTTTGGGCTGTTTGAATAGTCCATCTTTCTGGGCTGGGACTGTGAACCGTCAACACATAATGGATTTGCACCCATAACATGATGGCTACGATCATACTAGCACTAATGCATTGGATCCCATCAGATCTATGAAGTTAAGTGTCCTTGGGCGAGAGTAGTACTAGGATGGGTGACCCCCTAGGAAGTCCTCGTGTTTCACCCCAGTTTTTGTTTTTTTTTTGCCCCGTTTAGCTATGGCAAGATGCTTTCTCATCATATTTCTTTCCTCGAGTCCCACGACATCTTAGGCCACCTAGCTTCGCTTCCCAGAGGGGCTGGGCCAACAAACCGAGGGCGTGGGGTCGATTACCAAGCCCCGCCGCTCTAATGCACATAACTTTTGATCCGTAGGGAGTTATGTGGTTGGGCCCGCAAACCGTGTCACGCCCCGACCCAACCCCCAAGCTAAGGGTTAAGTCCGGACCCGACACACGGACAGAGTCTCCCCTGTACCGTGGACATTCTAAAAACCTGTAAACACTTAAACAAAGTCCCAACAATACAATACAAGCTTTTCATAATTAAACAACAAAACTATAAGGCCATCCGAGCCTTATGGTACACAATAGCTCCAAAACACACAAGCATGCGAGAACTTGTTGTCAGCATAGTTTTATAATCATGGCATTCTAGGAATTCAATAAAACAACTTAAGGATAAAGCATTCTACATTAACCATCCACTCCCAAGCATGCAAGGAAATAAGGCAAGAATAAAAGTTATTACAAGACATGGCTTCCAATTCTACGCCACAATCTACTATCCTTCTACTTGCGCAACAAACATATACATAGCCCTTAGGCCACAAAATAGAACATAAAACAATTAATTGAACTTCCACATAGCAGCAATTTCATTAACCACCTCAAGCTATCAGACACAGCAACTAAGGTAAAGGCTCGATCTGAACTTCTTCTTCCTCAACTAAATCAACAAGCTGGGGATCACCCTCAGCGTCTCCTGAAACAGATATCGAGGTATGAGCAACCACTGTTGCCCAGTGAGGGATATAGTCCCGGGGCGTGCAATGCAACATATAATACAATTATACAACAATATCACTTGGACAATTTAAGAAGCAATGATAACATAAGTAACCACACATTTAAAAGGATACGTTTCAACAATCCCCTATACACCAATCTTCACTAGTCTTCAATCACGATCCACGAACCACGAGCACGATCACGATAAGCCGGCATAACCCCAATCACTCCAGTGGGTGTACTCCGGATGTACCCCGAATCCTACGACCCAACATCCCCTAGCAATCTCCGGACCAGGCGAATGAGGGAATAGGGCACGGAGTTTGAATATCCACCGGCAAGCCCTCTGCCGCCCAGCCGATATTCAACACATCCGCCCCTGACACTATGGTTGCGCAACCACTATGCAATGCACTTAACGATGGCAAGTTAATAGCAATAATATAAGCATTAACACATATGAGGATCAACAAAGTACGTTGACCTTGATGCATATAGGATAGAAGCAAATATAGAAGTTAATAAGCAGTTTACAAGTGAACATATACAAAATAAGCATAGGATTACACCAAAAGCTCCAAACCAACTTAATATCACATATAAACACTCATGAAGTCATGCCGTGGGTTTAGAAATGTGAGACAAACGAAATTGCACTTAAACCCCTTTATTTTACATACTATTTCTCTTCCAAACCCAAATTAATGATTTCATTTTCAAAGGAAACTCTCCCAACTTTCTAACTAACCCTCAAGGTACCCTCTCAACCCTCTAATTCAATCAAATGCCCGCGTTTACCCCGAAAGTCCCAATTTCCCTCTTTTGGCTTTAAACTACACCTATATTGTCCGGGCTTCAAACAAGGGATATCAAGGCATCTATAGCACCTAGGTAGCCTAAGGATACTAGAATTGAAGCCCGAATCCACCCGGATTCGCATTAACCCCGAAAGCCCCAAGTTAAAGTCGCCTATTTTCCATTTTTAGGCAATTTAAGGGCAATGCAAGTGCACGGGGCTATTTGGTTATCTTCACTAGTACCTAAGGCATCTATTAGAAGCGTCAATTCAAGCTAATTCGAGCAATTACACAAAACCCTAAAAAAACGTCACTATTCACCCTAAAAATCAAACTAACGATTCTAACCGTTTAAATTGCGAAACAACGGTTCAAAAGTGTTCTCTAGCATTCATATAGATAGTATATTAGCATAGATAGCAATTACAATGGCATATAATCATATTTTCAACAAATCAATAAATTGACAACTATTTAGAAATGCAAAAACAAGCCATGAAATCCCTCACCACTACGCGTAGGAGCACCTAGGAACCTTGCAAACACCCTACACTAGTTGCTCAAGGCTTGGAGAGGCTTGGATTGGAGGCTTGGTGAGCAAAATCTCTCTCTTTTCTTCTCTTGCTGCTGTCGGGTTTGGCTGCTGTTTTCAGCTTTCTATTTTTTTTTTCTTTTGCATTTTATGAGTTTAGGTGATATATAAAAGGGTTAAGTTATGGTGGGGTCAATTGGGTGCTTAAGTGATCTAATAAAATGCGCGTTGCTAGCTCCAAAACGAGGCTAATGTATAAAACTTAGGCTAGCTAATTAAATCTATAAAGTTATTACGTAACACTATTCACTCAACTACAAAAATCATTTTCTAAACGAGCTCTCCTAATGCCGTTAGCTCAAATGCACATTTTTCCCACTACTTTTACAATTAATATGATTTAATAAAAATGTTAATTAACTAATAGAAAGTAGTTTAAAAACGGAGTGAATAGTAGTCACAAAGTCAGTTAATAAGGCATAGAAGTAAATGCGCAAACAAGGGATGCAACAGTAATTAAATGCATGGCTAAATCTCGGGCGTCACATCCTCTCCCCCTTAAACTAATTGCGTCCACGCAATTCTTACATGATTCGGCGAATAACTCTGGATACCGTTCCCGCATCTGATCCTCTCTTTCCCATGTCGCATCCTCTACTCCGTGATGATCCCACAGAACTTTAACCATCGGAATGCTTTTAGTCCTCAGCTCTTGAACTTTCTGATCAACAATTCGAAGAGGTTTCTCTGTGTAGGTCAAAGTTTCATTGATCTCTAGCGGTTCCGGTTCAAGTACGTGAGAGGGATCTGGCTGATACTTCCGAAGCATGGAAACATGGAATACGTCATGAATTCTGCCCAGAGTGGGGGGTAAAGCCAAACGGTAAGCCAAATCACCAACAGTTTTAGTTATCTCAAATGGTCCCACATATCGAGGACTGAGTTTACCCCCTTTACCATGCCGAATCAAACCCTTGCGAGGAGAAATTTTCAGAAATACTCGATCCCCTACAGTAAATTTCATATCACGACGGCGTCTATCTGCATAACTCTTTTGCCGGCTCTGTGCTGTAAGCATTCTTTTTCTGATAAGCTGCACCTGATCAATCATTTTGTTCATTTCAGGTAAGAGAGTAGGGTCGATAGTCTTCATCTCACCAACATCATCCCAGTAGAGAGGAGACCGGCATTTACGCCCATAAAGTGCCTCATAAGGTGCCATACCAATAGTAGCTTGATAACTATTGTTGTAGGCGAACTCTGCTAGTGGCAAATATTTCTCCCAACTTTTACCGAAGTCCAGAATACAAGCCCGTAACATATCCTCAAGGATCAAGATAGTTCTCTCAGATTGACCATCTGTCTGAGGATGATAAGCTGTACTGAAATTCAAATTCGTGCCCAAAGCTTTCTGAATCTTCTGCCAGAACTGAGATGTGAATCTGGGATCTCTATCTGACACAATACTCTTTGGAATTCCATGTAGTCGGACAACATTCTCAATATACAACTCTACCAGTTTATCAAGAGAATCAGACTTCTTTTTAGCAATAAAATGAGAAGTCTTGGTCAGTCTATCCACAATAACCCAGACTGAGTCATTACCCCTCGAAGACCTCGGTAAGTCTGATACGAAATCCATAGTAATATGATCCCATTTCCAAACAGGAATAGCCAAAGGTTGCAACAACCCTGCAGGTCTCTGATGTTCTGCTTTAACTTTCTGACAAGTAAGGCATCGAGCAACATAGTCAGCAATTTCTCTCTTCATATTATTCCACCAGAAATTCTGCTTTAAATCTTTATACATTTTCGTACTGCCTGGATGGATAGTATATCGAGAACTGTGTGCCTCAGCAAGAATATCCTTCTTTAGAGTTGGATCATTCGGAATACAGATTCTACCCTTGAATTTAAGAATACCATCGTCATGCAGTTTGAAATCCGACTCTCCCCCTTTTGAATTCTCTAAGACTTTCAACAATTGAAGATCAGCCTGTTGAGCTTCTCGAATCCTGGATAACAACAGAGATTGAATCTGCAAACTTGCAAATTGAATACCAGAATTTGAAGTACTAGGCTTCCATAAACACAACTCTTCCATGAATTCCCAATTCTTGATAATCAAGCTAGCAACAGTAGCCTTTCGGCTCAAAGCATCAGCAACAATATTGGCCTTACCTGGAAGATAGTTAATAGTGCAGTTATAGTCCTCAAGTAATTCCAGCCAACGCCTCTGCCTCATGTTCAACTCTTTCTGTGAAAACAGATATTTCAAGCTCTTATGATCTGTAAAGATTTCAAATTTGTTGCCCCAGAGATAATGACGCCACTTCTTTAATGCAAGGATGATAGCTGCAAGCTCAAGATCGTGAGTCGGATAGTTAAGTTCATAAGGCTTTAGTTTCCTGGAAGCATAAGCAATAACCCTGCCATTCTGCATCAATACACAACCCAGACCTTCCTTCGAAGCATCACTATAGATCACCAGATTATCATAACCCTCAGGTAAAGCAAGAACAGGAGCTGTAGTCAATCTCTTCTTCAATTCCTGGAAGCTGGCCTCACATATATCATTCCAGTCAAATACGGTTTTCTTCTGAGTAAGCTGAGTTAAAGGCCCTGCAATCTTAGAGAAATCCTTGACAAACCTCCGATAATACCCAGCTAAACCAAGGAAGCTACGAATTTCCGTGACAGTTTCAGGTCGTTTCCAAGATAACACAACTTCAATCTTCGCTGGATCAACAGAAATACCATCCTATGAGATAATATGGCCAAGAAAAGCAACTTGCTTAAGCCAGAATTCACATTTGCTAAACTTTGCAAATAACCGATGCTCATGAAGAGTCTGCAACACAATTCTGAGATGCTGTTCATGCTCTGCTTCAGATTTAGAATAGACAAGGATATCATCAATAAATATGACCACAAATTGGTCCAGATAAGGACGGAATACCCTCTGCATTAAGTCCATGAATGCGGCGGGAGCATTAGTAAGACCAAACGGCAAGACAACAAATTCATAATGGCCATATCGAGTTCTGAAAGCAGTTTTTGGAACATCATCTTTCTTAATCCTCAGTTGATAATAGCCCTGCCTCAGATCAAATTTAGAGAATACCCTGGCGCCTTGCAACTGATCAAATAACTCTTCGATTAAAGGCAAGGGATATTTATTTTTAATGGTTACCTGATTAAGACCCCGATAATCAATGCACAGGCGAAGAGATCCGTCTTTCTTTTTAACGAAGAGAACTGGCGCACCCCACAGTGAAGAACTTGGCTGAATGAATCCCTTCTCAAGCAAGCCCTGCAATTGAACTTTCAATTCCTGCAACTCAGGTGGAGCCATTCTGTACGGAGTCCTAGAGACAAGTGAAGTCACCGGCAATAAATCAATCATGAACTCTATCTCTCTATCAGGCGGTAACCCAGGTAATTCCTCAGGAAAGACCCCCGGAAACTCTCTCACGATAGGTACATCATTCAATTTCAATTGATCCCCAGGTTGATTAATCAAATATGCAAGATAAGCCTCACAACCCTTGCTCAATAATTTAGATGCCCTAATAGAAGAAATAATAGGAGTTCCCGTAGATTTTCTACTACCAACTATTTTAAGTACAGGCTGGTCAGGCATTTCTAGATACACAGTCTTCTTTCTACAATCAAGCTGGGCATAATATTTACTTAACCAGTCCATCCCCAATATAATTTCAAAGTCATTGAAGGGTAGGATAATCAAATCAGCAGGAAAAACACGACCTTCAATAAATATACTACATGTTTTGCAAACAGATCTAGTAACAAACTTCGGACCCATAGGAGTATAAACGACAATCTCATGCAACAGTTTATCATGTTTCAATTTAGCATTTTGTGCACAAGTAGGAGTAATAAAAGAATGCGAAGCCCCGGAATCAATTAAAACCTTAACTGATTGATCATTAAGAAGAAAAATACCTTCTACCACAGCGGTAGTATCCGGAAGCTCCTCAGCATCCAAAGCAAACACACGGGCCTGACCTCGTGGTGGTGGTGCTGCAGCTGGTGCCCTGGTCTGAGAGTTCTGAGCTGATGTCTGACCCCTAGGGTTCTTAAATTTCTGACTGTCTTTAACCCTGTGCTGATCACTGCCGCAACCTGTACACTTGTTATGTTTCTTCCAACAAACATCCTCAGTGTGACCCTGACACTGACAGAAGCTGCACTGCTGGTGTCGTCTTGCAACAGTGCCTCCCGAAGGAGCTCTGTAAGTAGAGGTAGCTGAACTACCTTGCTGCGAACGGGAAACTGCTGGACGGAACTGACTCTGAGTCTGACTCTGGACTGGTCGTGCCTGAGTCTGAGTAGGCCCTGTGTAACTCTGAGTCTGCCTCGGCTGCGAACTCTGCCCAACTGATACAGCCTGCCCCTGGTACCCTTGACTCTGAGACTGAAACCGTTTACTCGATTGACTGGTCTCGGCTAACACATCGGCTTTCCGTTTCTCATATCTCGAGGCAGCTCGGACTACTGCAGCATAGTTGGGAAAATCATTTGAAGACAAGTTCAACATAATATCTCTCCTCAAACCCAAGATGAACCTCTGAATCTTCATATCCTCCGGCTGAATTAAAGCTGGTGCATAACGGGAAAGCCGGGTAAAAGTAGCCTCGTATTGATCTACCATCATACTCCCTTGCTTCAAATTTATGAACTCAGTTTGTTGCCTCTCGCGGGCAACTACCGATATATACTTGTCTCGAAATTCTCGGACAAAGTCGGCCCATGAATGATGACCTCCCTCAGCTCCCCATTTCTCACTGATGGTATTCCACCAATCTTCAGCATCACCCTCGAGAAGGAAAGTAGCGTAAGTAATCTTCCTATCATCATGGCACTCCAGTATCGCTGCCAGTCTCTCGAACTTCCTTAGCCCCATCTCAGCTTTCATATCGTCCGGCTCCCCAAAGAAAGTATAGGCCCCATGATGTATAAACCGATCATACAGATTACCTCCGGTAGGGCCACTACCTCCGGCTCTCGCAGCCTGATTACCTCCAACGACCCCTGGCTGACCCTGTTGTGTAACAAACTGGGCGATAGTGTTCATAGTTGTGGCCATCGTGGCCAAGATCTGTGCAGTGCTCGGTTCTTGAACCTGCGGTGCATTTTCGGCCACCTCAGCTTCTTGCCCATGAACCCCCTCGGGTTCTCCACCAACATTCGGATTATCAGCACGACGGCGAGGCCCCATCTCGAATAGCTAGAATGCAAAGTATTATGACAGGTATATATATGTATATATGCAATTTATAAGTAAACACATAAAGAAAGGTCCAATTAAATTCACATAAAGTCAAGTACATAGAAGTTCAAATAAATATTCCACATTCTTGAAGTAAACATAAATCACTAGATCATACTTGACATTCTAGACTCTTGATATTCTATTTCCATGCTAGCATGTTCATTCCATATTCAGATTTCACTTAGGTCAATCAAAATCAAAGACTCATGTATTCACAAAGTCACATAACAAATCTCTACCCACAGACCGAGAAATTTAACCCGGCTTCATGCAATCTATAGCTCTGATACCACTTAAATGTCACGCCCCGACCCAAAACCCAAGCTAAGGGTTAAGTCCGGACCCGACACACGGACAGAGTCTCCCCTGTACCGTGGACATTCTAAAAACCTGTAAACACTTAAACAAAGTCCCAACAATACAATACAAGCTTTTCATAATTAAACAACAAAACTATAAGGCCATCCGAGCCTTATGGTACACAATAGCTCCAAAACACACAAGCATGCGAGAACTTGTTGTCAGCATAGTTTTATAATCATGGCATTCTAGGAATTCAATAAAACAACTTAAGGATAAAGCATTCTACATTAACCATCCACTCCCAAGCATGCAAGGAAATAAGGCAAGAATAAAAGTTATTACAAGACATGGCTTCCAATTCTACGCCACAATCTACTATCCTTCTACTTGCGCAACAAACATATACATAGCCCTTAGGCCACAAAATAGAACATAAAACAATTAATTGAACTTCCACATAACAGCAATTTCATTAACCACCTCAAGCTATCAGACACAGCAACTAAGGTAAAGGCTCGATCTGAACTTCTTCTTCCTCAACTAAATCAACAAGCTGGGGATCACCCTCAGCGTCTCCTGAAACAGATATCGAGGTATGAGCAACCACTGTTGCCCAGTGAGGGATATAGTCCCGGGGCGTGCAATGCAACATATAATACAATTATACAACAATATCACTTAGACAATTTAAGAAGCAATGATAACATAAGTAACCACACATTTAAAAGGATACGTTTCAACAATCCCCTATACACCAATCTTCACTGGTCTTCAATCACGATCCACGAACCACGAGCACGATCACGATAAGCCGACATAACCCCAATCACTCCAGTGGGTGTACTCCGGATGTACCCTGAATCCTACGACCCAACATCCCCTGGCAATCTCCGGACCAGGCGAATGAGGGAATAGGGCACGGAGTTTGAATATCCACCGGCAAGCCCTCTGCCGCCCAGCCGATATTCAACACATCCGCCCCTGACACTATGGTTGCGCAACCACTATGCAATGCACTTAACGATGGCAAGTTAATAGCAATAATATAAGCATTAACACATATGAGGATCAACAAAGTAGGTTGACCTCGATGCATTTAGGATAGAAGCAAATATAGAAGTTAATAAGCAGTTTACAAGTGAACATATACAAAATAAGCATAGGATTACACCAAAAGCTCCAAACCAACTTAATATCACATATAAACACTCATGAAGTCATGCCGTGGGTTTAGAAATGTGAGACAAACGAAATTGCACTTAAACCCCTTTATTTTACATACTATTTCTCTTCCAAACCCAAATTAATGATTTCATTTTCAAAGGAAACTCTCCCAACTTTCTAACTAACCCTCAAGGTACCCTATCAACCCTCTAATTCAATCAAATGCCCGCGTTTACCCCGAAAGTCCCAATTTCCCTCTTTTGGCTTTAAACTACACCTATATTGTCCGGGCTTCAAACAAGGGATATCAAGGCATCTATAGCACCTAGGTAGCCTAAGGATACTAGAATTGAAGCCCGAATCCACCCGAATTCGCATTAACCCCGAAAGCCCCAAGTTAAAGTCGCCTATTTTCCATTTTTAGGCAATTTAAGGGCAATGCAAGTGCACGGGGCTATTTGGTTATCTTCACTAGTACCTAAGGCATCTATTAGAAGCGTCAATTCAAGCTAATTCGAGCAATTACACAAAACCCTAAAAAAACGTCACTATTCACCCTAAAAATCAAACTAACGATTCTAACCGTTTAAATTGCGAAACAACGGTTCAAAAGTGTTCTCTAGCATTCATATAGATAGTATATTAGCATAGATAGCAATTACAATGGCATATAATCATATTTTCAACAAATCAATAAATTGACAACTATTTAGAAATGCAAAAACAAGCCATGAAATCCCTCACCACTACGCGTAGGAGCACCTAGGAACCTTGCAAACACCCTACACTAGTTGCTCAAGGCTTGGAGAGGCTTGGATTGGAGGCTTGGTGAGCAAAATCTCTCTCTTTTCTTCTCTTGCTGCTGTCGGGTTTGGCTGCTGTTTTCAGCTTTCTATTTTTTTTTTCTTTTGCATTTTATGAGTTTAGGTGATATATAAAAGGGTTAAGTTATGGTGGGGTCAATTGGGTGCTTAAGTGATCTAATAAAATGCGCGTTGCTAGCTCCAAAACGAGGCTAATGTATAAAACTTAGGCTAGCTAATTAAATCTATAAAGTTATTACGTAACACTATTCACTCAACTACAAAAATCATTTTCTAAACGAGCTCTCCTAATGCCGTTAGCTCAAATGCACATTTTTCCCACTACTTTTACAATTAATATGATTTAATAAAAATGTTAATTAACTAATAGAAAGTAGTTTAAAAACGGAGTGAATAGTAGTCACAAAGTCAGTTAATAAGGCATAGAAGTAAATGCGCAAACAAGGGATGCAACAGTAATTAAATGCATGGCTAAATCTCGGGCGTCACAAACCGAGGGCGTGGGGCCGATTACCAGGCCCCCACCACTCCAATTCCTATAACTTTTGCTCCATAGGGAGTCATGTGGCGCACAGCATGCCGTTGAAAACCTCTTCGGGAGCTCTACGATGGGGCAGCATTCCTGCTCTGCTGCGACTATTTTTTATGCCCAAAATCGAAAGTTTTCATTAGTTTCTAGCCACTTTTCTTCTTTTTGCACTATTTTTTTGATCCGGGTCGATTGTCGTGAGCTACGAAAAGGACGACAACCTAACTTGCTGGATAGTAGACCGCCCTACAAAGCGCAGATATCACGTCTTGCGAGGATGCTGTACGGTTGAAGCCTATGTGCTGTTGATAAGCCCATTGGGCCGTTTGAATGGGCCATCTCTCTGGGCTGGGACTATGAACTGTCAACACATAATGGCTTTGCACCCACAACATTACGGGTGCGAGCATACCACTACTAATGAACCGTCAACAGATTATGGCTTTGCACCGACAACATGACGGGTGCGATCATACTAGTACTAATGCACCGGATCCTATCAGAACTCCGAAGTTAAGCGTGATTGGGTGAGAGTAGTACTAGGATGGGTGACCCCCTTGGAAGTCCTCGTGTTGCACCCCCTTTTTTGTTTTTTTTTTTGCCCCGTTTATCTTTGGCAAGATGCTTTCTCGTCATATTTCTTTCCTCGTGCCGCACAACATCTTGGGCCGTCCAACTTCGCTTCCCGGAGAGGCTGGGCCTGCAAATCGAGGGCGTGGGGCCGATTACTAGGTCCCTACCGCTCCAATGCCCATAACTTTTGATCCGTAAAGTGTTATGTGGTTTACAACATGCCATTGGAAAGCCCTCTGGGAGCTTTACGACGGGGGTAGCATGCTTACATGGCTATGCCTATTTTCGGTGCCCAAAATGGAATGTTTTCACCAATTTCTGACCACTTTTCTTCTTTTTGCATTGTTTTTTCATCCCGGGTCAGTCGTCGTGAGCCACAAAAAGGACGACAACCTAACTCGCAGGATGGTAGATAGCCCTACAACGCGCTGATATCACATCTTGCGAGGATGCTACACGGTTTAAGCAGATAGGCTGTCGATAAGCCGATTAGGCCGTTTGAATGGGCAATCTCTCTAGGCTGGGATTGTGAACCGTAAACACATAATGGCTTTGCATCCACAACAAGACGGGTGTGATCATACCAACACTAATGCACCGGATCCCATCAGAAATCTAAAATTAAGTGTGCTTGGGCGAGAGTAGTACTAGGATGGGTGAACCCTTGGGAAGTCCTCGTGTTGCACTCAACTTTTTTTTTTTTTTGCCTCGTTTAGCTTTGGCAAGATGTTTTCTCATCATATTTCTTTCCTCAAGTCCCACGACATCTTGGGCCTCCCAGCTTCGCTTCCCGGAGGGGCTGGGCCCATAAACTATGGGCGTGGGGCCGATTACTATGTCCCCGCCACTCTAATGCCCATAACTTTTGTTCCGTATGGAGTTATATGGCGCACGACATGACGTTAGAAAGCTCTCTGGGAGCTCTATAACAAGGCAGCAAGCCTACTTGGCTTTGCCTATTTTCGGTGCCTAAAATCGAATATTTTCATCAATTTTTGGCTACTTTTCTTCTTTTTGCATTGTTTTTTCATCCCGTGTCGGTCGTCGTGTGCCGCGAAAAGGATGACAACCTAACTCGTAGGATAGTAGACTGCCTTACAGTGGGCCGATATCATGTTTTGCGAGGATTTTACACGATTGAAGCTGATGGGATATCGATAAGCCCATTGGGCAGTTTGAATGGGCTATCTCTCTGGGCTGGGACTGTGAACCGTCAACACATAATGGCTTTGCATCCACAATAAGACGGGTGTGATCATACCAACAATAATGCACCGGATCCCATCAGAAATCCAAAATTAAGTGTGCTTGGGCGAGAGTAGTACTAGGATGGGTGAACCCTTGGGAAGTCCTCGTGTTGCACTCAACTTTTTTTTTTTGCCTCGTTTAGCTTTGGCAAGATGTTTTCTTATCATATTTCTTTCCTCGAGTCCCACGACATCTTGGGCCTCCCAGCTTCGCTTCCCGGAGGGGCTGGGCCCATAAACCATAGGCGTGGGGCCGATTACTAGGTCCCCGCCACTCTAATGCCCATAACTTTTGTTCCGTATGTAGTTATATGGCGCACGACATGACGTTAGAAAGCTCTCTGGGAGCTCTATGACAAGGCAGCAAGCCTACTTGGCTTTGCCTATTTTCGGTGCCTAAAATCGAATGTTTTCATCAGTTTTTGGCCACTTTTCTTCTTTTTGCATTGTTTTTTCATCCCGTGTCGGTCGTCGTGTGCCGCGAAAAGGATGACAACCTAACTCGTAGGATAGTAGACTGCCCTACAGTGGGCCGATATCAAGTTTTGCAAGGATTTTACACGATTGAAGCTGATGGGATATCGATAAGCCCATTGGGCAGTTTGAATGGGCTATATCTCTGGGCTGGGACTGTGAACCGTCAACACATAATGGCTTTGCACCCACAATATGACGGGTGCGATCATACCAGTACTAATACACTGGATGCCATCAGAACTCCGAGTTAAGCGTGCTTGGGCGAGGGTAGTACTAGGATGGGTGACCCTTTGGGAAGTTCTCTTGTTGTACCCTCCTTTTGTGTATTTTTTGCCCCGTTTAGCTTTAGCAAGATTCTTTCTCAACACATTTCTTTCCTCAAGTACCACGACATATTGGGCCATAAAGCTTCGATTCCCGGAGGGGCTGGGCCTACAAACCGAGGGCGTGGGGCCGATTACCAGGTCCTTGCCACTCCAATGCCCATAACTTTTGATCCGTAGGGAGTTATATTACACACAGCATGACGTTGGAAAGCTCTATGGGAGCTCTAAGACGGGGACATCAAGCCTGCTCACTTGTGCCTATTTTCGGTGCCCAAAATCTAATGTTTTCATCAGTTTCTGGCCACTTTTCTTCTTTTTGCGCTATTTTTTCATCTCGTGTCGATCGTTGTGAGCTGCGAAAAGGATGACAACCTAACTTATGCGATAGTAGACGCAGATATCACGTCTTGCGAGGATGCTGCACGGTTGAAGCCGATGGGCTATCGATAAGCCCATTGGGCTATTTGAATTGGCCATCTAACTAGGCTGGGATTGTGGACCGTCAACACATAATGGCTTTGCACCCACAACAAGATGGGTGTGATCATACTAGCACTAATGCACCAGATCCTATTAGATCTCCGAAGTTAAGCGTGCTTCGGCGAGAGTAGTACTAGGATGGGTGGCCCCTTGGGAAGTCCTCGTGTTGCACCCCGCTTTTTGTTATTTTTTACCGCGTTTAACTTTGGCAAGATGCTTTCTCGTCACATTTCTTTCCTCGAGTCCCACGACATCTTGGGCCGCCCAACTTTGCTTCCCTAAGGAGCTGGGCACGCAAACCGAGTGCGTAGGGCAGATTACCAGGTCCCCGCCACTCAAATACCTATAACTTTTACTTTGTATGGTGTTATGCGGTGCACACTATGCCGTTGGAAAGCACTCCGGGATGTCTACGACGGGGGTATCATTCTTTCTCGGCTGCGCCTATTTTCGGTGCCCAAAATCGAACGTTTGCATTATTTTCTGGCCGCTTTTCTTCTTTTTGCACTATTTTTTCATCCGGGGTCAGTCGTCGTGAGCTGTGAAAAGGATGACAACCTAACTCACAGGACAGTAGACCACCCTACAACGTGCAGATATCACGTCCTATGAGGATGCTGCACGGTTAAAGCCAATGGTGTGTCGATAAACCCATTAGGCCGTTTCAATGGGCTATCTCTCTGGGCTGGGACTGTGAACCGTCAACACGTAATGGCTTTGCACCACAACATGTCGGGTACGATCATACCAGCACTAATGCACCGAATCCCATCAAAAATCCGAAGTTAAGAGTGTTTGGGCGAGAGTAGTACAAGGATGGGTGACCCCTAGGGAAGTTCTCGTGTTGCACCTCCTTTTTTATTTTTTCCCTGTTTTGCTTTGGCAAGATACTTTCTCGTCACATTTCTTTCCTCGAGTACCACGACATCTTGGGCTGTCCAGCTTTGCTTCCCAGAGGGGCTGGGCCCACAAATCGAGGGCGTGGGGCTGATTACCCAGTCCCTGCCACTACAATGCCCATAACTTTTGATCCGTAGGGAGTTATACAGCGCACAGCATGTTGTTGGAAAGCTCTCTGGGAGCTCTACGACAAGGGCAGCAAGCTTGCTCGGCCTCACCTATTTTCGGTGCCCAAAATTGAATGTTTTCATCAGTTTTTGGACACTTTTCTTATTTTTGTGATGTTTTTTCTTCCCGTGTCAGTTGTTGTGAGCCGCAAAAAGGACGACAACCTAACTCGTGGGATTGTAGACCGCCCTACAATGCACATATATCCCGTCTTGCGAGGATGCTGCACGGTTGAAGCCGATGGGCTATCAATAAGCCCATTGGGCAATTTGAATGTGCTGTCTCTCTGGGCTGCGACTGTGAACCGTCAACACAAAATGGCTTTGCACCCACAACATGACAGGTGCGATCATACCAGCACTAATGCAGTGGATCCCATCTAATCTCCGAAGTTAAGCATGCTTGGGCAAGAGTATTACTAGGATGGGTGGCCCCCTTGGAAGTCCTCGTGTTGCACCCAGCTTTTTGTTATTTTTTGCCCCGTTTAGCTTTGGCAAGATGCTTTCTCGTCACATTTCTTTAGTTGAGTCCCACGAAATCTTAGGCCGCCCTGCTTTGCTTCTGGGAGGGGCTGGGCCCGCAAGCCGAGGGCATGGGGCCGATTACTAGGTCCCCGTCGCTCCAAAGCCCATAACTTTTGTTCTGTAGGGAGTCATGCGGCACACAACATGCCATTGGAAAGCTCTTCAGAAGCTCTACGATGGGGGCAGCATTCAAATCGGCTGCTCTTATTTTTAATTCCCAAAATCAAACGTTTTCATTAGTTTCTGGCCAATTTTCTCCTTTTTGAGTTGTTTTTTTGTCCCGGGTCAATCGTCGTGAGCTGTGAAAAGGACGACAACCCAACTACTGAGATAATAGACCGCCCTACAATGCGTCGATATCACGTCTTGCAAGGATGATGTACGGTTGAAACCGATAGACTGTCGATAAGCCTATTGGGCTGTTTGAATGGGCCATATCTTTGGGCTGGGACTGTGAACCGTCAACACATAATGGCTTTTCCCCCACAACATGACGGGGGCGATCATACCAGTACAAATGCATCGGATCCCATCAGATCTCCAAAGTTAAGCGTGCTTCGACGAGAGTAGTACTAAGATGGGTGGCCCCCTAGGAAGTCCTCGTGATGCACCCCGCTTTTTATTATTTTTTTTCTCGTTGAGCTTTAGCAAGATGCTTTCTAGTCACATTTTTTTCATCGTGTCCCATGACATCTTGGGCCGCCCAGCTTCGCTTCCTATAGGGGCGAGGCCCGCAAACCGAGGGCGTGGGGCCAATTACCAGGTCCTCGCTGCTCCAATGCCCATAACTTTTGATCCGTAAAGAGTTATATGGTGCACAACATGCAGTTGGAAAGCTCTCCAAGAGCTCTACGATGGGGGCAGTAAGCCTACTCGGCTATGTCTATTTTCGCAGCCCAAAATCTAACATTTTCATCAGTTTCTGGCCATTTTTCTTTATTTTATGCTATTTTTTCATCCCGGGTCGGTCGTCGTGAGCCGCGAAAAGGACAACAACCTAATTCGCGGGATAGTAGACTGCCCTACAACACACCAATATCACGTCTTGCTAGGATGCTGTACCGTTGAAGCTGATGGGCTGTCCATAAGCCTATTGGGCCGTTTAAATGGGTCATCTCTCTGGGCTGGGATTGTGAACTGTCAACACATAATGGCTTTATACCCACAACATGACGGGTGCAATCATACCAGCACTAATGTACTGGATGCCATTATTATTTTGAAGTAAGTGTGCTTAGGCGAGAGTAGTACTAGGATGGTCAACCCTCGGGAAGTCCTCGTGTTGTACTTTCCTTCTTTTTTTTTTTGCCCTGTTTAGCTTTGGCAAAATTCTTTCTCGTCACATTTCTTTCCTCGAATCCCATGATATCTTGGGCTACCCAACTTCGCTTCCCGGAGGGGCTGGGCCCATAAACCAAGGGCGTGGGGCCGATTACCAAGTCTCCGCCGCTCCAATGCCCATAACTTTTGATTCATAAGGAGTTATACGGCGCACAGCATGTCGTTGGAAAGCTCTCTCAGAGTTCTACGACGGAGGCAACACACTTGCTCGGCTGTGTCTTTTTTCTGCTTTTTGCACTTTTTTTCATCCCATGTTTGTGGTCTTGAGTCGGTAAAAGGACGACAACCAAACTCGCGGGATAGTAGACCGCCCTACAATGCACCGATATCACGTCCTACGAGGATGTTGCATGGTTGAAGCTGATGGGCTGTCGATAAGCCTATTGGGCTGTTTGAATAGGCCATCTCTCTTGGTCGGGACTGTGAACCGTCAAGATATAATGGCTTTTCACCGACAACATGACGGGTGCAATCATACCAGCAATAATGCACCGGATCCCATCAGATCTCCGAAGTTAAGCGTGCTCCGGCGAGAGTAGTACTAGGATGGGTGGCCCCCCGGGATGTCCTCGTGTTGCACCCCGCTTTTTGTTGTTTTTTTCCCCTTTTACCTTTGGCGCGATGCTTTCTCATCACATTTCCTTACTCGAGTCCCACGATATCTTAGGCCGCCCAGATTTGCTTCCCGGAGGGGCTGCTCCCGCAAACCGAGGGCATGGGGCCGATTACCAGGTCCCCGCCGCTCCAATGCCCATAACTTTTGTTCTATAGGGAGTTATGTGGCACATAGCATGCCGTTGGAAATCTCTCTGGGAGCTCTACGACGGGGGCAATAATCCTGCTCAGCTGCCCCTGTTTTGATTCCCAAAATCAAACGTTTTTATCAGTTTCTGGCCATTTGTCTTCTTTTTGAGCTATTTTTTCATCCCGGGTCGGTCTTTGTGACCCGCGAAAAGGACGACAACCCAACTAGCGAGATAGTAGATTGCCCTACAATGCTCCGATATCACGTCTTGCGAGGTTGCTGCACGGTTGAAGCCGATGGGCTGCCAATAATCCCATTGGGCCGTTTGAATAGGCCATCTCTCTGGGCTGGGACTGTGAACTGTCAACACATAATGGCTTTTCACCAACAACATGACGGGTACGATCATACCAGCACTAATGCTCTGGATGCCATCAGAACTCCGAAGTAAGCGTGCTTGGGCGAGAGTAGTACTAGGATGGGAAACCCCCTAGGAAGTCCTCGTGTTGTACCTCCTTGTTTTTTGCCCCGTTTAGCTTCGGCAAAATTCTTTCTCATCACATTTCTTTCCTCGAGTCCCATGATATCTTGGGCCACCCAGCTTTGCTTCCCTGAGGGGCTGGGCCCGCAAACTGAGGGCGTGGGGCCGATTACCAAGTACCTACCGTTCCAATGCCCATAACTTTTGATATGTAGGAAGTTATACGCCACATAGCATGCTGTTGGAAAGCTCTCTCAGAGTTCCACGATGGGGGAAGCACACTTGCTTGGCTGTACCTATATTCGGTGCCCTTAATCGAACATTTTCATTAGTTTCTGGCCACTTTTCTACCTTTTGTGCTATTTTTTCGTCCCGTGTCGGTGGTCGTGAGTCGCGAAAAGGACGACAACCAAACTCGCAGGATAGTAGACCACCCTACATTGCACCGATATCACGTCCTATGAGGATGCTGTATGGTTGAAGCCGATGGGCTGTCGATAAGCCCATTGGGCCGTTTGAATGGGCCATCTCTCTAGGTAGGGACTGTGAACCGTGAAGACATAATGGCTTTTCTCAAACAACATGACAGGTGTGATCATACCAGCACTAATGCACTTGATCCCATCAGATCTTCGAAGTTAAGCGTGCTCCGGCGAGAGTAGTACTAGGACAGGTTGCCCCCCAGGATGTCCTCGTGTTACACCCCGCTTTTTTTTGTTTTTTGCCCCGTTTACCTTTGGCAAGTTGCTTTCTCATCACATTTCTTTACTCGAGTCCCATGACATCTTGGGCTGCCCAGCTTTGCTTCCCGGAGGGGCTGGGCCCACAAACCGAGGGCGTGGGGCCAATTACTATGTCCCCGCCGCTCCAATGCCCATAACTTTTGTTCCATAGGGAATTATACAGCACACAGCATGTCGTTGGAAAGCTCTCTGTGAGCTCTACGATGGGGGCAGCATTCCTACTTAGCTGCCCCTATTTTTGATTAACTAAATCAAACGTTTTCATTAGTTTCTGGCCACTTTTCTTCTTTTTGAGCTATTTTTTCATCCCGGGTCAGTCGTTGTGAGACCCAAAAAGGACGACAACCAACTAGCGAGATAGTAGACCTCCTTACAACTCGCCGATATCACGTCTTGCGAGGATGCTACATGGTTGAAGCCGATGAGCTGTCGATAAGCCCATTGGGCCATTTGAATGGGCTATCTCTCTGGGTTGGGACTGTGAACCGTCAACACATAATGGCTTATCACCGACAACGTGACGGGTGCGATCATACCAGCACTAATGCACAGGATCCCATCTGATCTCCGAAGTTAAGCGTGCTCCGGCGAGAGTAGTACTTGGATGGCTGGCCCCTTGGGAAGTCCTCATGTTGCACCCCGTTTTTTGTTGTTTTTTGCCTCGTTTACTTTTGGCAAGATGCTTTCTCATCACATTTCTTTACTCGAGTCCCACAACATCTTGGGCCACCCAGCTTTGCTTCCCGGATGGGCTGGGCCCGCAAACCGAGAACATGGGGCCGATTATCAGGTCCCCGCCGTTCCAATGCCCATAACTTTTGTTCCATAGGGACTTATGCGGCTCATAGTATACCGTTGGAAAGCTCTCTAGGAGCTCTACGACGAGGGAAGCATTCCTGCTCAGTTGCTCCTATTTTCGATTCCCAAAATCAAACGTTTTCATCAGTTTCAGGCCACTTTTCTTCTTTTTGAACTATTTTTTCATCCCGGGTCGGTCGTCGTGAGATGCAAAAAGGACGACAACCTAATTAGCGAGATAGTAGACTGCCCTACAATGCACCGATATCACGTCTTGCGAGGATGCTGCACGGTTGAAGTCGATGGGCTGTCGATAAACCCATTGGGCCGTTTGAATGGGCCATTTCCCTAGGCTGGGACTGTGAACCGTCAACACATAATTGCTTTGCACCCACAACATGATGGGTGCGATCATACCAGTACTAATTCACCGGATCCCATTAGATCTCCGAAGTTAAGCGTGCATCGGTGAGAGTAGTACTAGGATGGGTGGCCCCTAGGGATATCCTCCTGTTGCATCATGCTTTTTGTTTTTTTTGCCCCGTTTAGCTTTGGCAAGATGCTTTCTCGTCACATATCTTTCCTCGAGTCCCATGACATCTTGGGCCGCCTAGCTTTGCTTCCCAAATGGGCTGGGCCCGTAAACCGAGGGCATAGAGCCGATTACTAGGTCCCTGCAGCTCCAATGCCCATAACTTTTGTTCTGTAGGGAGTTATGCAGCATACAACTTGTCATTGGAAAGCTCTACGGGAGCTCTACGACACGCTGCCCGACTGCGCCTATTTTTGGTGTCCAAAATTGAACGTTTTCATTAGTTTCTAGCTACTTTTCTTCTTTTTGCACTGTTATTTCATCCCAGGTCGATCGTCGTGGCACGTGAAAAGGACGACAACCTAACCAGCTGGATAGTAGACCACCCTACAATGCGCAGATATAGCATCTTGCAAGGATGCTACACGATTGAAGCTAATAGGCTGTCGATAAGCCCATTAGGCCGGTTGAATGGGCCATCTATCTGGGCTGGGATTGTGAACCGTTAACACATAATGGCTTTGCACCCACAACATGATTGATGCGATCATACCCGCACTAATGCATCGGATCCCATCAAAACTCCAAAGTTAAGCGTGCTTGGGCGAGAGTAGTACTAGGATGGGCGACCCCCTGGGAAGTCCTCATGTTGTACCTCTATTTTTATTTTATTTTTACCCCGTTTAGCTTTGGCAAGATGATTTATCGTAACATTTCTTTCCTCGAGTCCCACGATGTCTTGGGCCACCCAGCTTCGCTTCCCTGAGGGGCTGGGCCCGTAAACTGAGGGCGTAGGGCCGATTACTAGGTCCCTGCTGCTCCAATGTCCATAACTTTTGATCCGTAAAGAGTTATATGGCGCACAACATGCCGTTGGAAAGCTCTCCAGGAGTTACATGACAGGGGCAACAAGCCTGCTTGGCTACACCTATTTTTATCAGTTTCTGGCCACTTTTCTTCTTTTTGCACTATGTTTTCATCCCTGGTCATTCATTTGTGAGCTGCAAAAAGGACGACAACCTAACTCGCAGGATAGTAGACCACCCTACAATGCGCCGATGTCACGTCTTGCGAGGATGCTGCACGGTTGTAGCTGATGGACTGTCGATAAGCCCATTGAGCCGTTTGAATGGGCCGTCTCTCTAGACTGGGATTGTGAACCATCAACACATAATGGCTTTGCACGCACAACATGACGGGTGCGATCATACCAGTACCAATACACCGGATCCCATCAGATCTCCGAAGTTAAACGTGCTTGGGCAAAAGTAGTACTAGGATAGGTGGCCCCTTGGGAAGTCCTCGTGTTGCACCCCGCTTTTAGTTTTTTTGCCCCATTTAGCTTTGGCAAGATGCTTTCTCATCACATTTCTTTCCTCTAGTCCCACAACATCTTGGGCTGTCCAGCTTCGTTTCCTTTCAGGGGTTGGGCCCACAAACCGAGGGCATGGGGCGGATTACCAGGTCCCCGCCGCTCCAATGCTCATAACTTTTGTTCCGTAGGGAGTTCTGTGAC
Organism: Ehretia macrophylla; assembly: GCA_037974665.1. NCBI lineage: Eukaryota > Viridiplantae > Streptophyta > Magnoliopsida > Boraginales > Ehretiaceae > Ehretia > Ehretia macrophylla. Next base: position 44,001,674 of record CM075767.1, read on the forward strand.
ACACAGCATGCCGTTGGAAAGCTCTACAATGGGGGTAGTAAGCCTGCTTAGCTACGCCTGTTTTTGGTTCCCAAAATTGAACGTTTTCATCATTTTTTGGCCACTTTTCTTCTTTTTGCACTATTTTTTCATCCTGGGTCGGTCGTTGTTAGCCTCGAAACGGATGAAAAACCAAACTCACAAGATAGTAGACCGCCTTACAATGCGCCGATATCACGTCTTGCGAGGATGCTGTACGGTTGAAGCCGATGGGCTGCCGATAAGCCCATTGGGCCGTTTGAATGGGTCATCTCTCTAGGCTGGGACTCTGACTCGTCAACACAAAATGGCTTTGCATACACAATATGATGGGTGCAATCATACCAGCACTAATGCAACGGATCCCATCAGAACTCCAAAGTTAAGCGTGCTTGGGCGAAAGTAGTACTAGGATGGGTTACCCCCTTTGAAGTCCTCGTGTTACACCCCACTTTTTATTTTTTTTGTACCATTTAGCTTTGGCAAGATGCTTTCTCGTCACATTTCTTTCCTTGAGTCCCATGACATCTAGGGCCACCCAGCTTCAGTTCCCAAAGGGGTTGAGCCCGCAGACCGAGGGCATAGGGCCGATTACCAAGTCCCTACCACTCTAATGCCCATAACTTTTGTTCCGTAGGGAGTTATAAGGCGCACAGCATGCCGTTGGAAAGCTCTCTGGGAGCTCTATGACGGGGGTAGCAAGCCTGCTCCGCTTCGCCTGTATTTCGTGCCCAAAATTGAACATTTTCATTAGTTTCTATTCATTTTTCTTCTTTTTGCGCAATTTTTTCATCCCGGATCGGTCGTCGTGAGCCACGGAAAGGATGACAAGCTAACTCGCGGGATAGTAGACTGCCCTACAATGCGCCGACATCATGTCTTTGCGAGGATACTACACGGTTGAAGCCGTTAGGCTGTCAATAAGCCCATTGGGCCGTTTGAATGGGCCATCTCTCTGGGCTGGGAATGTGAACCATCAACACATAATGGCTTTGCACCCACAACATGACCGGTGCGATCATACTAGCACTAATGCACCGAATCCCATCAAATCTCTTAAGTTAAGCGTGCTTGGGCTAGAGTAGTAGTAGGATGGCCGGCCCCGTAGGAAGTCCTTGTGTTGCACCCCGCTTTTTGTTTGATTTACCCCATTTAGCTTTGGCAGGATGCTTTCTCATCACATTTCTTTCCTCAAGTCCCACGACATTTTGGGCCACCAGCTTCGCTTCCCAGAGGGGCTAGGCCCGCAAACCGAGGGTGTGGGGCCGATTACTAGGTCCTTACCGCTCCAATGCCCATAACTTTTGTTCCACAGGGAGTTATGAGAGGCACAACATGCCGTTGGAAAGCTCTACAACGGGGGCAGTAAGCCTGCTCAGCTGTGCCTATTTTCGGTGCCCAAAATTGAACGTTTTCATAAGTTTTTGGCCACTTTTCTTCTTTTTGCACTATTTTTTCATCTCGGGTCGATCGTCATGAGCCTCGAAAAGGACGAAAACCTAACTTATGGGATAGTAGACCACCCTACAATGCACCGATATCACGTCCTGCGAGGATGCTGTATGGTTGAAGCCGATGGGCTGTCGATAAGCCCATTGGGCTGTTTGAATGGGCTATCTCTCTGGGCTGGGATTGTGACTCGTCAACACATAATGGCTTTGTACCCACAATATGATGTGTGCGATCATACTAGCACTAATGCACTGGATCCCATCCGAACTCCGAAGTTAAGCGTGCTTGGGCGAGAGTAGTACTAGGATGGGTTACCCCGTGGGAAGTCCTCGTGTTGTACCCCACTTTTTATTTTTTTTGCACCGTTTAGCTTTGGCAAGATGCTTTCTCATCACATTTCTTTCCTCGAGTCCCACGACATCTTGGGCCGCCCAGCTTCACTTTCGAGAAAGGCTGAGCCCGCAAACCGAGGGCATGGGGCCGATTACCAAGTCCCTGCCACTCCAATGCCCATAACTTTTGTTCCGTAGGGAGTTATGAGGCGCACAGTATGCCGTTGGAAAGCTCTCTAGGAGCTCTATGACGGGAGCAGCAAGCCTGCTGTGCTTCGCTTGTTTTTGGTGCCTAAAATTGAATATTTTCATTAGTTTCTGTTAACTTTTCTTCTTTTTGCGCTATTTTTTCGTCCCGGGTCGGTCGTCGTGAGCCACGAAAATGACGAAAAGCTAACTCGCAGGATAGTAGACTGCCCTACAATGCGCTGGCATCACGTCTTTATGAAGATACTGCACGGTTGACGCTGTTAGGCTGTCAATAAGACCATTGGGCCGTTTGAATGGGGCATCTCTCTGGGCTGGGATTATGAACCATCAACACATAATGGCTTTGTATCCACAACATGACTGGTGCGATCATACCAGCACTAATGCACCGGATCCTATCAGATCTCTTAAGTTAAGCGTGCTTGGGTGAGAGTAGTGCTAGGATGGGTGGCCCTTGGGGAAGTCCTCGTGTTGCACCCCGCTTTTTGTTTGATTTGCCCCATTTAGCTTTGGCAAGATGCTTTATCACCATATTTCTTTGCTTGAGTCCCACAACATCTTGGGCCACCAGCTTCGCTTCCCAGAGCGGCTGGGCCCGCAAACCGAGGGCGTGGGGCCGATTACCAGGTCCTCACCGCTTCAATGCCCATAACTTTTGTTCCGTAGGGAGTGATGCGGGGCACAACATGCCGTTATAAAGCTCTCCGGGAGCTCTACGACTGGGACAGCTAACTTGCTCGGCTGCGCCTATTTTTGGCACCCAAAATCGAACATTTTCATTAGTTTCTAGCCACTTTTCTTCTTTTTGTGCTATTTTTTCATCCCGGGTCGGTCGTCGTGAGCTGCGAAAAAGATGACAACCTAACTCGCAGGATAGTAGACCGCCCTACAATGCGCCGAGATCACGTCTTGTGAGGATGTTACACGGTTGATGCCGATGTGCTGTCGATAAGCCCATTAGGCCGTTTGAATGGGCCATCTCTCTAGGCTGTGACTGTGAATCGTCAACACATAATGGCTTTGCACCCACAACATGACGGGTGCGATCATACCAGCACTAATGCACAAGATCCCATCATAAATCCGAAGTGAAGCATGCTTGGGCGAGAGTAGTACTAGGATGGGTGACCCCTTGGGAAGTCGTCATGTTGCTTCCCCCTTTTTGTTTTTTTTTGCACCGTTTAGCTTTGGCAAGATGCTTTCTCGTCACATTTATTTCCTCGAGACCCACGACATCTTGGGCCGCCAAGCTTCGCTTCCTGGAGGGGCTGAACCCGAAAACCGAGGCCATGGGGCTTATTACCAAGTCCCCGCCTCTCCAATTCCCATAACTTTTGATCCGTAGGTAATTATGTCACTCCCTAAGCCGATCTATAGAGTCTAGACTAGGGTGTGACCTAAATCATTATCGTTATTTCACGACTATAACTGATTGACGAAGGTTAAAGCTTATCCGTTAGCCTAGAACTCCAAAAGGTTTTCGAAACTTGATAGCATAACGGCATTAATTAGGACTTTTGGTTTGACCTAATTGTCTAGAACACGTCAAAATTTTCTGTCATTAATTCGATTCCAATAAAGATTCATATTTTGTCATCAACCAATA